>CAMOHE010047096.1:0-41193 GCA_946598075.1 Artocarpus hirsutus | reverse complement strand
CCTTTGGCACATCAAAAGACACAAGTCAAGACAACGGGCCCACTAGTCATCTCAGGATTAAGATGCAATACAAATGATTGTCTAAAGTGAATCGATTTGCCAAGACAGAATTATTAATCCAAATCAATTCACTTTATGTCCCGATCCAACACATCGTCACCTATGACAACGTGCCAATGTTTCTATTCACGGAGTCCACCTCCGATGGTCAAGACAAACCATCTCCCAATAGGGATGTAGACAACATAACAATCTTTACATGAATAAAGCGCCCAACTTTATTCCCTTGATTGCGGATCTTATGATTTAGACTGTCACCTTAAGAATCGTGTCTTCTGCATAATCTGTCCATCATATGCCCAATTCTTAAAGGTTTAGACCGACAGTCTCAGACTATTGTTTGCTTATCATACATTCAACAAATATGAACGTAAAGAGGACAAGATTTGGTATATGAATAATAAATGAATTCTTTATTGATAAAAATGTCTTCAAAAACTCATTACATTTTTACTCCTTAGGGCATACATGTCTAACATTGCTGAAACCGTCGACGAAGCCAGAAAGAAGTTTTTGACCATGTTTTGAGGTTGGTTTTCTATTTATTTTTATACTAAATTTTTACTATGATATTCTCTTGTTTGTGGCAATAATTTTATGGGATTTAATGTTTGATATTGTTTAAGAAACAAAATTTTTATGAATATAATTTTTAATCTTATTTATAGGTGAAAACCTATATTTTTGGCATTGTTTATATATATATATATATATATATATATGTTTGGCATCTCTCACAAAAATTTTGGAATCATATACGCTTTTTTTGATTTATTTGAGAATTTATACTAAATGTCGTTCTTACAGTCCTTAAACTACCTTTAAATGTGATGATTTGTTTGAAGATGTTACATGATGTGTTTAATACTAGAAAAATTTTTAAATGCTCATCTATATGTCTACTTTATGTTTGCAAATTTTTATCTTCATGCAACGTTAGAAATAGAGAAATAAATCATGGAATAAAAACTACTCATTGTTTCGGTATTTTTATTGCAACATTTTTGTAAAAGTTGACGGAGTAGAAAAATACTTAAAGTAATCTAAACGTCATGAAAATAAATTTGATATTAGATATAGATGTTAAGAATGTTATATTAAACTTTTAGATCAATTGGAATTTTGTGTGATTTTATAAAAATCGTTAATCATTAATTGCCCATTTATAGTTTACTGTGGCAGATTGCTTTAATGATTTCTAAAATTTAAGAAAGATGGTTATACTAGCTCAAACTTAATGAAATTAATTTTGATAGTAGATTTAGATGTCTAGTATGCCATATAAAAATTTCAAAGCCATTAGAATCTTGGTGATTTTTCTAATATTCGTTTATTTTCACTGCCTAAACCAAAATTTCAACAACAGAGGCATAATTTGTAATACATTAAATGATGATTAAATTGATCTAATTGTAATAAAATTAAATCTAGTGATTCTTATAAATGTTTATAAGGTGTGATAAAAATTTCAAGTCATTTCAAATTTTGTGTAATTTTTAAAAACTCATAGAATGTTGGCTGTCCAAGTTGTTCATCCAAAAATCGAGTTGTGTCTTAAAAAATACAAAAATGGTACTTAGATTAATCTAAATGTCATGAAATTTATATTTGTTACAAACGTTATGCTAAAATTTGAAAACTATTGGAATTTCATATGAATTTATAAAAATCGTAGAGCGTTGGCTGCCAGGTTGAGATATTGAACCTATCTAAAATGTGATAATAGTGTAATTTAGTTTAATTGGTCAAGTATGAAATTGCTTGTTTCTTTTATGACTATGTTATGATATTAAAGACGTTTGAGGCTCTTGAGCCATTGGAAATAGAAAGGAAACCATTCACTTGCAAGAGGTTAAATAGAATTTCTATAAGTCAAGTAAGTACATTCTCTCTTGCAACATGAGTAAGAATCATGAAAAGTTTTGAGAAATGTTATGTTTTATTATGTTATTAATGTTTATGCATTTCTTATTCAAAAGACTCCTTTTACCATGGTTTTGAAAAACGTCTTCTTGCGGATGTTTTCAATGTTATTTCATGATACATATGACATTTTCACAAAAACATGTATAGATATATATATCACATAATTAAGACATTGCATACCCAATAATAATGTTTGTCCTGCAAGGTGGACTTGTCACGTTTGGTTTAGGATTAGCTACACGTCTCCTTTCGTGACGGCGCACCATAATAATGTTAATGGTGCAATGCCAAGGCCTTAAAGAATAAAATGAATGTTTGTAACATGGAAAAAGGAAAAAGGAAAGATATGTTCTTACAAAGTGTACTTTATGCGCTATGATGATTATGTCAAAGAGGAAATGATTCGTGCTATGATTTTTATAATATTTTGTGAGATTACATAATGTACTTACTAAACTTAACGCTTATATAAGTTAATCATGTCACAGATAAAGGTAAGGGTATAGCTATAAATGGAGGGTGGGTAGACAGATGTGTATGCAAGGATAGTGGTGTTGGATCACGAAGTTATGACATAAAATAAAACATTAATAATGCTATATTTAAATTTAATTTCGCACATTATGAGATATTTTGATGGACTTTGGTTTGTAATAATTTATGGGTTGTAACTTTCTTTCATATTTCATATTCATTATGTTAAACAAACTATTTCTGGAGGTAGTCAATTAGCCAAATACCTTGGGTATTCCGCCAGGCTAACCGAAGAGGAAAACCAGTTAAGGTAAGTTGGTGTTGATATTTACATGAAAGTGAGATCCTCTCAAATGCTAGCAAGATTTACTTCAAATAATCCAATTGTTTAAAAGTAAATTAAAATTTTAATTCATATGTGCACATGGTAAAATTAAATTAGAAAAAAAATTACACCAAAAATCCTCGATTAATAATTAGATAATACTTAATGATGAAAGTTAAAAGTTTCTATGACGTTCATAAGGGGACGTTACATCAAACCTTCAAATTTGACTGCAATTAGAAGCACATAAATCGGAACACGCGACTCAAATCAAAACATTCCGAGTCAACAAAATTCGAATGCATCTATAAAAGAAGCCCTAAATTAACTCTTACGTTCTAAGTCTAACATACATGTTTGCACTTGTAGAGAGAAGCCAACTTAAATATCAAATAAGGGACTCCTAAATTATGTAATTGATTTGATGCGTAAATGCTTTATGTGTCTACTCATATCAGATTGAAATGTTACATGGCAGTTTTATCTGCATATCACATTAAAAGTATTTGCATTAATCAAGGACCCGTTAATGCTTGGTTTAATAATTCTTGTTTGTTGAGAAAATGTTGTTTTGTACTTAAGTAGTTTTTATAATAATAGCCTGATATTGCATAGGCCAATAAAAAAAAATTGATAACACAAGAAAATGCACGAGTTTATAAGATTGAAGTAATATATTTAGCATTTTATGTGATTAAATTCTCTAATAAAGCAATTTTGTATGCCTTTAGTATTTTAGTGTGTTTTCTATAAAAATATGTTTAATTATGTATTTTTATTGTGTTTTTATGTTTAAGTTTATTTTTTATAATTTTTAGAAGTGTTTTTATATGTTAAATATTTAATTTTTGTAAGTTTAATTAAGTTTTATTTTTTTATTTTAAAGTGTGTTTTTAGTTTTAATTTAGTTTTGTTTTAACTATGTGTTTAATAATAGTTACTTATTTTTGTTTTTATGTTTAAGTTTATTTTTCGTAATTTTTAGAAGTGTTTTTATATGTTAAATATTTAATTTTTATAAATTAATTGTTTTATTTTTATTTTTTAAAATTGTGTTTTTAGTTTTAATTTTGTTTTGTTTTAGATATGTGTTTGACAATAGTTACTTAATTTTAGTAATTTTTATTTTGTAAAATAATTAATTTTTCTAGGTTCAATTGCAAAGAAAGTTAGATTCAGCTCGGAAATGGAAAGCAAAATGAAAAAATAGAGTTTGGGGCCAAATAATTAATTTTACGAAGTTCTGGGTAAGCTCTTTTGAAGCAACAAAAATCAAGCCAAGCTGCCATTTAAGCCAAGTCTAGTTGACCCCTTCTTGTTCCTAAAGTTATGCCGCATGTCGAGCCACAAAGTCGAGTTGAGACAGCCTGGGCCCACTTCATGTAGGAGTACTCAATAGTCTCCAATCCGCTACGGCCGGTACATGTGCAACCCTAATCCAAGCCGTCCATTGGGTGGATGTAGACCAAATCGGACGATCACGATCGTCCTTAAGCTAGCCCGCCTTGCAGCCTTTATTTTAGCCTATGGATCAGTCAACACCCATATATCCTATGCCCGAGATGCTACCGTTTTCATCCGTCTGCCTTTCGTGAAGCACATGATCTCAAGCTAAAATTTATATTCTAGCTGCCATGTTAGCATCATGTTTGCGTGAGGAGAAGCACCAACTTTATTCATGGGCAACTTATAAAAATGCCGCCCAAATTCCTCAACTTATTAAAAACACCCTCCAACAAATCACTTATTAAAACAACTACTTTATTAAAAATTAGTGATTCAGTAAAATTCCAAGTTATCCTCTCTTCTCACTCCCTCATAAGAGAACCTACTAGAACCCTACCAAATTCCTTCCAAAACAATTGCCAAAACTACCAAATTGTGTCCTAGAAATAGCCGGATAGGGAATCCACCAAATTCTAACACAGAACCCATCAAATTCCATCTAAAAAATCATTAGAACTGCCAGATTTTGTCTCAGAATTTGCTGGACATAAAACCCACTATATTCCAACATAGAACCTGGTAGATTTCATCCAAAAAAATCATCAAAACTGCTAAATTTTATCCCAAAACTCACTAGAACCCTCTAGGTGCCGGCGTGAAACCTATAAGATTACTGGAACCTGTTAGGTCTGATTCAAATACCTACAGCAAATTCAATTCTTTGATCAAATCATCAAACAAGAAATTCCTCAATCTTCAAATATTAAAACAAAAATACAACCACAAATGTAAAATACATATACACACACACACACACACACACACACACACACACACATATATATATATATATATATTTAAACAGATTTAACCATAAATTCAACTACTAAATTAGAACACTAGAAATTCAATCAAAAAATTCCTCAACGCACAAAAACAGTGACAACACACAATAAATTGAGGAATAAATCTAAAATGAAACAAAAGATGTTCTTTTTCAATCCATGGCATCAAGCTTGAAAACAAGACCCTCAACAGCATCTGCACAGCAAAAAAAAAAAAAAAAAGAACATCAACAACATTTGCACAACAAAAAAACGATTTATTTCAAAACAGATAATTTGAGGGATATGACAAATCTTAAACAAAAATTCAGTAAAATGCTTTGACAATACTGAGAGAAATGTTGTCTCTGCTTTGATAGAAACTGTAGATGAATTTCTTGAGGTTAGTGTCCATGTATTCAAACACTTATGCAACAAAATTTAAAAAGGCACACGCTTGGTGTCATAGACTAGATTCAACTTTGTATGCTATATAATGTGACATTTCACTTATATATGAGCATTTTTGGTTCTGGAGATGCCAACGAGAATCCTGACTAGGGTGTGGCTAAGCAAATCTAATCCATTTCACCTTTAAACCGTTGAATCCATTTAAAGAGGACCAAACCTTAAAAAACAAAAAAAAACAAAAAAAGGATATTCGTAAACCAGTATATGTAACACCCCTAAATTTTAAAGTGAGATTAGTTATGTTAAGTTAAAATATTAAGTATACCAAGTATAATTTTGATGTTAATTTTGTTCATTTAAGATTTGTTGCATTTGTTACATTTAAAAATTTTATTTCTTGATTTTAAAATACCAAATGATATTTTTACAACACATTTTCTCATATTTACAAAAATTCCCTTGAGCCTTTTATTTCTTTTATTTCATTCTCTCTCTCTTTCTTCCTCTCATCCCTGTAACTCTCTCTCTCCCATTTTTCTCTAAAGATTTCATTTTCGAGCTCTCTATTTGCTGATTTGGGCCAAGAATCAAAGTTCTATCCACTTGAGAGCTTTTCAAAACGTCTATTGAGGTTAGCTTTCTCCTTTTTCTTTAAAATTTCAAAGTTCTAAACAAAAGATTGAATATGTGATTTTGTGTTAAAATTTACGGCAAATGATTTCTAATTATTTTAAACCAAATTTCTATGTTTTATGAATTATTTTTATGCATTAAAAACTATTTTAGAACCAAAAAGATTGATTTAAAGTCGGATTGAAAATTGGGTTTTCAAAGTAGGGCATGTTTCTCGCGACCGCGTGCAGTGTAGTGTGGTCGACCGTACTACATAAGTTTGGCAGGCCAAACTCATATAATCGGTAGGCCGAACTGTGCAAGTTTGGCAGGCCAAATTTGATTTTTCGATAGGCTAACTGAGCACCATGAAATTGTATTTTTTACTAGCGGTTTTCAATGTTTAATGATTCTAAAATGTTTCAAAAAGGATTATGATTTTGGGTTATGATTATTTTGAGTCAAAAGGCACACTGATAATTAAATTAATATAATAATGTTTGTTGAATGTGATTTCTGATTTTAAATGCAATTTTTAAGGTTTTAAATGTATATGGAGCATACGTTAAATTTTATTTGAAGCTGACGTTATTAGATTTAAAATGAGGTAAGATATATATATATATATATATTTCTATCCCTTTCTTTGGCAGTCCTTTTTAAATTGTTTTGGCCAAATGCTTGATTTTTAAATGATTATTGGAAATGATTTCTGTCTTTGATTTTAAAAAATTGTATTTTGATATTTTTTTGAATTTTCAAAACCCGTACGGTGATGCTTTATCAAGTTACTTTTAATAAGTGTTTTTATTGATTTGTTAAGACTTTGAGATTTATCTCAATTAGAACAGTTTATGAATAATTCTCTATTTTTTATTACTATTTTTAAACAACTTGTTTTTAACTAATTATCCTACTGAGCCTTCTACTCACGTTTTCCTATTTTTAAAAATCCTCCTTCCAGGTTTGAAGAGGAAGGAAGGTCCTAGGATTGAAACCTGGCTCTAAGAGTAGAGATTGTATTTTCTCTGGAACTGTTGTATAATACGTGTACTGTAGGACTTGTCCTAATGTTGGTCTTGATGTAGTTTTCGTCTCTGTCAATTATATATTTTTAATTTATTTTAAAGACGATGATTTTCAGTACTTTTGTATTATTATTCTTGTTATTGGTATTTTATTTACTTACCTACCTTTGTGGTAAGCGGCCACGTAATGGTGAATAAGAACAAGCTCTCAGCCTCACATTCATGGTATTCACGTGATAGTGATCGCTGATGATATATACTTACTTTCTACATATATTTCTTTATTTACCTTGTTTAATCCACTTTATTTATCTTAATTTCAACTTCTTTACCTAAAACTTACTAACCCTTACTCTGGGGCATCACAATACTATAATTCATTCTAAACCACCATAAACAACATGCCAGACGAGAATCTTTTACAAAAAAAAATCTCAATAACAAATTTCTTGACAAGTAAAATATAGCTGAGCTTTAGATTGTACAAGTCAGAGAATTTCATTGACAAGCAAAGCAAAAAACTGTGTAAAAGCAAATCCATATGAAATCTAATATTATAGTACGAAATTCTTTGCATTGACCAACAATTTTTTTCTTTGACAGGAACCAACAGTTAAATTCATCAAAAGGTTCTAGTGTTTTGCTCTACCAAGGTTTTACTATTTAAAGGGTTTTTCGTACAAGAGTGGCGCCGCCCCATCTCCTTCTGGGTCCAACAACTAGTGCAGCATCCGGGATGATTGCTGGGTCACGGACCCATGAGAGGTGGAGGCACCATTAACATTGTCGGATTGTAGCAAGTCAACAATAGCATTCTTGTCATGGCCTTTGCCATAAACATGAGATTCTTCGACCATATCAGTGGCACATGCTCCTTGCAAAGTTTGTTTCTTTCAAACCCAGAACATCTTTTTGACGTGCATAAATCTTTAAGATTTAAATTATTTATTCAAGTACCAAAAATTAAATAATTAACTGTTCAAAATCCAAATTACCAATTTGAATAATTTTTTTGAATGGATTAAACAAGTCATTCTTCCGAAAATAGGATAGGCCAATATGATAAGTCAATACTCCATTAAGTAGTTCTAAAAAAAGATAGGAGGCGGTGGTTCTATATATAACAAGTAACCAATGAAAATTAATAAAGGATAGCTCGGGGCATGAATTTCCACAGTGGATAAGTTTGGGCCGACCTTTCTTATTGCTCGTTGGGAATATTCATATCTTCAAAAAATAGTCCAATTAAAAAATCGACATTACAAAATACAGTGAAACATTTAAAAGAGTCGTCTTTGCGTGCTACTAAATATACTACTACCATTAACATGGCGGCTAACATTCCTACCACGAGCCGCCGTAGGATCCAGTGACTAGTTCAAGATCATGTTGATTCAACTTCCCTCTACCATTGGATCAATCCAGACTGTCATTTCCCACCGACTCTACCTAATACTGGACTAGACAAAGATTGTCATTAAAACAATACAAGGATGAAATGGTCGCTTTTCATCACCTAAATTTCAATCAAATAATAGTGGGCCTAAATTTAGGTTACCCATACAAATAAGAAAAATGCTTTTACAGCACTCGGTACCACAATTAATAAAAGTGGATCTCATTGAATCTTATATCATGAGACTCACTTTTTATTAGAGAGTGGTGTCAAACTTCTCCGATGCGTTCTAGCATTGTTCTATACATAAATATGCTATCTTTGGATCTTTTAGTTTAATTTTCGGTGTGATGCTTAAAAATCTTTCTGTAGGAACGTAAGCATGTCTTGCAAGGGAGAGAGTTGGTCCAATTGGAACTGAACCTGAGACCCAAAAGGGTCTTGATCCGAGAACCCATCTATGTAGTTGAAGTTATAGTCAAAGGCATTGTTCTCAAAGCCGCTATTCCATTTGGGTTGACTTTGAACCTCCCTGTCGCACATGACCTCCGGTGAGAGCACGTACTCCGAACAACTCGAGTCAGTGTGCGTGTGCGCCTGCAGCTTCGGTATTGAGTCCGGCGAATGGTCGTTAGGGAAATTCCGCGGCAAAATATCTGGCTTCTTGTCCTCAAATTCCGACATTAATTCCTCATAATTCTGTCCTGCTGGGTATTTGTTCTTCTCTATGCTCCCCTTTTTGTTATAAATTCTACACAACACCCAATCGTCCAACTGCACAAAACAACATGGTGGATTATTTTAGGTCAGTTGTTCTATACTCACAAAAATCCTTTTATAAAAATGTCAAATAACATCGTAATCATATTCAGTTTAAAAAATAAAAATACATATAACACTCTAACAAAATGTGAGAGAATATCTGATAATGTCATACCATAATCCCAAAATAGAGTATTTAAAATTATCAATACGACCAAAAGGAATTTTCATGAATGTCATTTTTTAAAACTTATTTTTTATAAAAGTCGTAAATGATTTAGTGTAGCGTAACTTTTTACATGTGATATGAATAAATACCATTCTTAAAAGAGTAACATGACATGTAATTTTTTCAAAAGAAGATATCCTACCAATCTTGCTATGTTTTTTTATCGTCAAATCACTCATAATTTTGCAAAATTTTATTACTTTTTTTTTCGTTTTATCATAGAATTCTCAATGTGAGAAATAAAATGAAAGTTGAGGAAAATAAATACCCTGGAGTTGTGGTTCTTTTTGGCCGCAGAGCGGTCGACTTTGGCGAGGCGATACTCATGCATGATCCAGTTGGTTTTGAATCCTCTGGGCGCTTTGCCTGCGTAGAATACCAGTGCCTTCTTGATTCCCAGTGTTTCGGGCTTTCCAATGGGCTTGTCGGCCCCAGTCGCCTTCCAATAGCCCGTTCCTGCGGCACGGTTCGGCCGTGACCCGTTTGGATATTTCCTGTCTCTCGGCGAAAAGAAATACCACTCCTTTTCTCCGTATAGCGCCATTTCTAAACCAAACAAACAGCGCACACAAATCTCAAAATCTAGTTCCACAAAATATCAACTAAAAGAGAGAAATAAATAAATAATGATGAATCATGATTCTGAAATTAGTAATTTTGAAAAGTTCGTCTCCAGAATTTATTTAACAACTAATAACTTCGATTTGAGGTAGAATATAGTTCAAATTTAATCTAATTCTTATCATCTGAATTAAAAAAAAAAAAAAAAAAAACAATGATTTTGAAAATTTTGAGGAATCTAGATTTCAAATCTTCTATGTTTGACCAAAATTAGCAAATCAAACTGAAAATCGATCTAAAATTTTTCTATTCGAAGTAAAAAAAACTGCTTAAGAGGTGAATAATTTCAAAATTTTGACAAATCAAACAGAAAATCAATATAAAACCCAGCTAAATTATTTGATAAAATTAAAGAAAAATCTAGAGGGAGAGAGAGAGAAAAGAGGGAAAAAAGCAGAGGAGAGAAATAGTAGTACCAGGTAGTTGCCATGGATCAAACTTGTAGAGATCGATCTCTTTGATGATCGGAACCGAAATCGGAAGCGAAGCACATCTCCTTATCAAGTAATGATTCACCAGCTCCTCGTCCGTCGGATGAAACCTGAATCCTGGCGGCAGCTCCAACTCTTCACCAGTCGTCATTCACAACTTCTCTCTCCTCTCCTTTCCCTCTCTCTCTCTCTAAGTTTTTCTTTCTGTTTCTCTCTCTAGATTGCTTTTTCTTATCGCTTGCTCGCTTGCTTTCTTTCTTCTTCTCTCTCGGTTGTTGATCGAAGACTTCAGCGAAGCGTAAGAGCAAGATGAGGGGTATATATACGCACGCACGTACAAGCGCGAAATTTGGGGGAAGGAATTTGGTCACGTGCGAGAGGGGGATAGGGAGGATTTGCTAGGTTGACCGCAGCCCGCTGTGTGTGTCTTGCGTGACACTTGTCAAACAGTCCAATGGGAAGGCCCCACGTGGGGACGATGTGCCATTCGCTTGTTTTGTCACTGCTTCCGTCACAACTCTTGGACGCTTTTTACAAAAATTAAAAAAGTCGGCCTTGACTTGTCTAAATAAGATCGTTGACGGTCAAGGGAGACTTTCGCTTTAGGCCCCCTCTCGTAAAATCCTCTGTTCCGAATCTATTATATGCTTTTCTAGTATCACTAATCAGGTTTTGCCGTTTTGGCTCATGTCGAATGAAAAAGGAAAGAAAAGGGAAAAAAAAAAAAAAGAACCGGCTTGGAGATTTTTTTTAGGCAATTTTTCTTACGGGTGTTAAAAAAATGACCTACCAGTATACATTTATCTTTTAGTTGTTAAATTTGTAAAAAAAATAATTTTGCCTTAATTTAACAGTTTTAAAGACGTAGACCACCGATACGAACCTTACACTTCAAAAAAAGACTTGTTCCTTAAGAAAACTTGTGCAGTAGGAATTTTTCTTTTTTCACAATAAGAATGAATTGTTTTTTTAATTGTTGGTTCAATATCTCAATAATATAATTTGTGAGTATTCAAGTCAAAAAATTACAATGTGACATAAATGTTTTCTTGATCATAAATTAAATCATAAAAAAAATTAGTTGCACAAATAAAATAGGGAGAATGAGATAAATGTCAAAATTTTGAAACTATTTAAAGTAAATATCAGGTTTTGAAAATATTTATAGTAAATGTTAGTTTTATAATGTAAATAACTTATTTATTATGTAAATAAGAAGTATTTACATTATAAACAAGAGTAAATACATTATTTATTCATGTAGTTTATTTATTGTTCAAAGAAAAAGTATTTACTATAAACAAAAGAGCATATAAATTATTTATATTATAAATTTAACATTTACTATAAATATTTTCAAATCCTGCTATTTAATAAAATTAGTTTTGAACAAGTGCAAAAATAACATAACATATTTTGGTCATAAAGAAGCACATATCATATTGTAGGAATTCCATTCTCCAGATTAGGGCTCTTTGGTCTTTCTGTAAAAAGTTGTTGGGATTTGGACAGAGGAAAGTGTGATTTTGATTGGTTATCTAGAAACGAAAGAGTGAAATCAGAAGCAGAGGATCAGAAGTGGATTTTTGTAATCCTACGTAAGCAAAACAACGTCATCTGCGGCGGCTGAGTTGCTGTTATTATCCACCTAACAACATTTTCATAATATGATCAAATTTTCCTCTCTCTCGTGTTTTTATTATTTATGAGTTGGACTTTTTCTTGTTTTGAACTTTGATTATGTTGTGCATTGCATGGAACTTGGTTGGAATCCTTGTGTCCCTTAGTCCTCCACGTATGCCTTCTTCTCTTTTTCTCTCTCTCACTTTCTTTCGTGTGCAAATTAAGCGAACTAACCAACAATTTATTTAACTCAATGAGGTTACATGTACAGCCTTTAAATTTTAAAATAAAATTAGTTATGTTAGATTTAATTATTAAGTGTATCAATGTATTTTTTTGTCGTTAATTTTTGTCATTTGAAGATTTCATTGTATTTGTTAAATTTAAAAATTTTGATTTTTGGTTTTAAATAACAAATGATATTTTTACCCATATTTTTCCCATAATTTCAAAAATGCCTTGACCCTTTTTATTTCTCTCATTTTTCTCTCTCTTCCTTATTTTTTGTTTTTCCTTTTCTTTTCTTTCCTTTTTCTTTCACGTTCTCAACTCTCTCTTTCTCTCTTCCCCGTCTCTCTCGTCTCTCTCTCTCTGTGCAAATCTCTCTCTCCCTCTTCTTTGCAAAAATTTTCAACGCTGAGCTTTATTCTCGCTGATTTGAAGCCAAGAAACAAGATTGAAGCCAAAAATCCTCTTCAAAAGCGATGATTAAAGGTTAGCCCTTTTTCTCTAAAACTTTTGTTTTCCGTTTTAAACCTTTGATTTATTTTGCAATCCGTACTTTGATAAGCTTAGATAATGTTTAATATAGCTTATAGGACTGTTTTATTATGAATTTAAGCTTTATTTAAACAAAAATTGATTTAATCAAGTTTTGATATTTTTCTTAGATTTTCAAATCCATTGTGAAATTGAGTTTAAATTTGGAAAAAATAGTTTAAACTTGTTCTATAACGGTTTCCTATACTTTCTATATGATTTTTATGCTTTGGGATTAAGAAAACAGGTTTTAATTTGAATTTTTAAGCTTAGGGAGGCCGAAACTTAAAGTCTCAGGTCTCTAGATTTTGCTAGTTCGGCAGGCTGAACTTGATCTGTGGCATGCCGGATTCATGAGTTCGGCAGGCCAGATTCATGTCATCGGCAGGCAGGACTCAAGCCAGTTCGATAGGCCGATCTGGATATTCGGTAGGCCAAACTATACAGGTTTGGTAGGCCGAACCAGGATGTTCGACAAACCGATTGTGGACTTGAAAAATTATATTTTTCTTCCAATTTTTAATGTCTAATGATTCCAAAATATTTCAAAAAAGGATTAAGATTTTGGGTTATGATTATTTTGAGTCAAAGGCACATTGATAATTAAACTGACTTAATGGTATTAGTTAAATGTGATTTCTGATTTTAAATGCAGTTTTCAAGATTTTAAACGCATATGGAGTATACGTTGGATTTTATTTGGAGCTTAAGGTATTGGATTTAAATGAGGTAGGATATACATATATTTTCTATCCCTTTTTATGGTAGCCCTTTTTAAACTGTCTTGGGCAAATGCTTGATTTTTAAATGATTGTAGAAATAATTTATGTCTTTCTTTTGAAGAATTGTATTTCGATATTGTTTTCGGATTTCCAAAACCCGTATGGTGACCTTTTATTAAATTTATTACAAGTAAGTATTTATTTATTTTTATCAAAATCTTTAAATTTGTTTGCGAACGATAATTTTATCTATGATTATTGTTT
The DNA here is from genome assembly GCA_946598075.1 of Artocarpus hirsutus. NCBI lineage: Eukaryota > Viridiplantae > Streptophyta > Magnoliopsida > Rosales > Moraceae > Artocarpus > Artocarpus hirsutus. Next base: position 27,280 of record CAMOHE010047096.1, on the reverse strand, counting down.
TTAAACAACTTTTTTTTAACTAATTTTAATTATCCTACTGAGCCTTCCGCTCACGTTTTTCTTTTTTTAAAAAAAAAAATCTCTCCCTTCCAGGTTTGAGAAGGAAGGATGGGTCCCAAGATCGAAACCTGGCTCTTTGGGTTGAAATGGTATTTTTTATGTAACTGTGGTATAATGCGTATACTGTATGACTTGTCCCGATGTCGCTGTTAATGTCATTTTTGTCTTTGTGAGTCTCACCGCGTCATTTATTTCAAAGACGATACTTTTCAGTATTCTTGTATTATTATTATTATTAATGTTATTTGTATTTTATTTACTTACCCACCTTCGTAGTAAACATCGACATGATGGTGAATGAAGATAATATCTTGGCCCCACCTTTGTGGCATCCACGTGACGGTGACTTCTGATAGTATTTATTTACTTTCTACATATATATTTATTTACCTTTTTCTTTATTTACATTGATTTTCATCTTCTTTACTCAAAACTTACTGACCCCCTCCCGGGGCGTCACATTATAACCTTGTTATTAATAAAACAAAATATACTACACTAGATCTTATAATTTTGTGAGTAGTAGGTTATAATTCCACAGGAATAAAAAGGATTTTTTGTAACGCCCCTATGTGGGGGTTAGCAGTATTGAATAAATAAAAATAAACTTAGATTCAATATTATTTAAATCCATTAAACAATGCCCATGGGTCTTTAAACAAAAATAAAATTTAAAATACAAACCACAGTTTTTAGTGTAGCACCAAATATTTAAAATACAGTCATCATCACCATAGTACAATTCTTAAATAACTTAACACAGCCATCACAAAGTAAATACGAATCTTACATAATCTAGACGAGTTACAGTTTAACAAAGATCTTCCAACACGAAATCAACAGTGTTGTTGCTTATTCCTCGTCAAATAAGTTGCACTGAGTTCCACCTGAGAGATGTAAATATGACAGGGATGAGCATCAACATGCCCAGTAGGGAAATTCATTACTCACCTTAAGGTTTATTCATTACCACATTAAAACTGCATGGTTAGTTAATTTACATCATATACCAGATTATGAGGTTTATTATGATCATATCTTGTGGATACCATAGTTAACCATTACCAGGTTTCACACTTATACATACATATATATATTACAATTCACTATTATTCTTAGGTATCCACGTTACATAAAGTATCACTCAATTTATCGAAACCCAAATGGGCGTGCTTGTCCACCCTCCAAGATTTCGAGGGTATTTCGGTGAGGGGACATCAAGCCCCGAGTCCTCACCAAGTCGATTCCTGTACAGTGCGTTCTGAGACTTTCGACCCAAGAAAGCGTCATCACCTTCCTCCTATTTTACCTTTTAGGGTATTCGTGCCCAAGGACGTAACCGCCGCCCTCTTCACGTTTCACTATTTCCTCAATATTCTATCATTATTTATAGAATTAATTTTCCTAACCATGCTTTCCAACTTATAACAACATATGTTAATTCATTATGTTCCTAGCTAATCAATACAGGGCGAGTTCATGTCATAGTTTCATATGTGATTCTTATATAATAGTAGTTCAACATCGATACATATATCTTGTGGTAAAACAATCAATTTAAATTTCATAAATACCTCACAAAAGATGAGTAATAGAATCCCTACCTTCCAAGCTTCTCAACAATCTTTTAATCTCTGAATTTAGTTAGCGTAAGCTCCACACACCCTTGATCCTAAGGTATGCATAAGGACAATTAAAACTAAAGCACAACATGGAACCACATCCATAAATGAATTAAGTGTAAATCTATATATTTCAGTCTCTAATAAGATTTATAAATCACTTATGATGGTTTACTTAAGGTAGACGGGTAGTATACTGCCACTAGTAGGTTTACTAGTTTCCAATCTGAGAATTAAAAATTTCGTAGAAAATAAAATGTAACTCCGATTTAGGCTCATGATAGCTCGTTGGAAAGCTTAAGATGTCTACTTTTAAAATATGTAAACCAATTTACAAAATTCATTTTTATCTAATCTCAGAATTTCAAGAAAAAGCTACTGCTCATAAAGATAATACAAGGTTTATGGAGTATTAAGTTTTTCTTTAAGTCAAAGCATATTATCCTTGTTCAAAGTCTCAAAATCGTTCTAAAATATACAGCATGTATTGTAGAATCATAATAAACATATTCTCATGAGTTTTATACCAAAATCATTATCAAATCATATCTCTAGCCTTTCTTGCAAATAATGATGAAAACATGCTAAAATATGCATATTAACATGATTAGAAGTTTTGCATGAACTTTGAACACGAAAATTATACATTAAAGATAGTGAAAAACACATACTAAAAGCCAAGTTTGAATTAAAGAAAACTTACCTCAAAACCCCTTTGAAAAACACCAAAGTTTGGGTTAAGAATCAAGCTTGAATTGACTTCAAAACGGCTTTAAACGTGGCTGAAAATTATAGTTGTCGTGGTTGCAAAGAGAGCTTTATGCTTTGTGTCTTTAGTTGAAAATTTGAAGTGAGAAAGGAGAGAATGAGAAACTAGAGAAAAGAGTGGTGATGGTTGAATAAATAGGCATCAAGATAATTGAAGAGCGGGAGAAAATTAAATGAGCATTAAAAGAAAATATTATCATGTCTCCCATAGAGACTTTTATCAAATAATGTCAATATAATTGAGGGAACAAATGGGGCAAGTTGTAGAAGAAGATGAAGGAAGCATTAAAAATGTGGTTTAGAAAATATATCAATGTCTCCTGGTAGTTGAAGTGAATTAATTATATGTCTGTAAGTAGTTGAGGCTACTTAATTAAGCATTAATGCAGCAGGACAAGGTTGGTAGAAATGAGTGATATGTAGCTTTAAAATTTTTACTGTGGAGACTTAGTAAAAAAATGCTAAAGTAACATTTTATTCATATGATTTTTACAAAATCATATCCGTTAAAATAACGGGTGTTTCATTTTTCAAACTATTACGAATTGTTATGTGTTCTCCTACATACTTGTATTATTAATTGTTATTTCCTTCTAATAAACTTTTGACACTTCATTTAATTGCTTTAGTACTTTTAGTATTTCAAGAGTCTATTTAGAAATATAGTTTGAACTTACAACAATGTATTAATTCAAATTGTGAGAGAAAACACTATTGTAAAATTAGTTTGAACCTTTTGTTTTAATTGTTCAAACCATGTTTCCAAACGTATATTCAGTTTTAATTACAAAAAATTCCCCTAAACGATAGATTTTGTAACACTTTGCCTCCTCCTCCCACCAAACTTTAAAACGTAATATATATTCCCCTTAAAGTACGAACTATTAATAAAAATAATCATTCTATTAGAATTTTAACAGCAAATTGACAAACAATTTTAAAATTAGGGGTATTTTAGTAATCCTAATTATAAAAATAACAAAAAAATATTTAAAATTTTAAAAGATATAAATACAATGAAAAATTCAAAAATATGAAAGAAATTTCACTATCATAGTTTTGTTCTCTTTGAAATTTTTGCATTATATTTTTTGTCATATTGAATTAAATTTATGTTAAATTCTTTTTCATTGCACTAATATATATATATATATATATATATAACTTTTTAAATTTCAAAGTACTTTTTGGGGTATTAAAAAATTAATAAAATTTTGAAGAAAATTTTGGTATGTCAAAAAAGAAGGATTCCAATGGTATAATGGTTTTACTTTATTTTTTTGTTTTTAATCATCAAAAAAGACTATTTTATTATAGTTTTAATTTTTATGGTTATATTTTTATAACCAAAATTACTAAAATACCCTTAACTTTATAATCATTTGTCAATTTTTAGTTAAAATTCTAACAGAAGGGCCTTTTTGTTAATAGTTCATATTTTAGGGGAACAGATGTTATGTTTTGAAGTTTAAAGGGCAAAGTATTATAAAAGCTACAATTTAGTGAGAATTTTTGTAATTAATCTTAAATTTAAATGATATGCTAAATAAGTGGTGGGGAGACAATTAATAGAACACCGGATACAAATGATGATAACGATGATGACCACAACAAAGTTAGACCTTATTATTATTTATGAAATGTAGCTATTCAGGTGTATTCTTTAATTACTTGTAAATTAAACTTTAAAATCTTTTTACAAAGTCATATATTTTAATACTAAATATTTAATAACAGTATTCCTTTTAATATACTTTTTTTCTTCCTTTTGGTAATATAATATTTTGATAGAACATACTCATTATAATAATTTTTTAATTCTTCTATGCCAAACTAAAGCAAACATTAAACAAAAATTGATTGTATAAAAAGACCTAAACCATTATACCATCCAAGGCTACCACTGAAATGAAAAGGCCTAAACCAATTTAATTAAGAGAAATTGCAGGGAATAATTTTTTAAAAGTTAAGAAACCAAATAGTATATTCTAAAATATTTGAGACAAATAGCATATTTATGGTGTAAATTATTACACTGTAAGTGCGTTATTTACCTCATTTTTTTTAAAACATATAATTTACTTCAAAAAGGTTTCCAAAATTATGCGCCTCTTTTTCTCTTAATTGAAAGGATGGACCCACTCCTATCACAAATGGGTCTAGCGCTGAATAATACATTGGCAGAACATGACATTTTATTGGGGCTATAATGCATTGGTTCTTGTACACGTAAGTATACCCAGTCGTATCAAGTAATATAATGATAAGTTGATTATTGTCCCTATGAGGATTGATTTTAATTAATATATTATTAATTTTCTACTTATTTGTATTAATATTTATTCATTTGTATTTATTTTTATATTTTTTATACAATTAAAAAAGGGGGTTTGAAATCAACTATATTGCTTAAAACTAATGAAATAAAAAAATTAAAATGCAAAATAAATGATAAATAAAATGTGAATAAAAATTGAAAAATATTTAAGAAACGAAAATTACAATAACAAAATTAAATTAACAAAATTTAAATTCAAAATTTAAATCAAAATAACAATTGCGAATAAGTAAAATTATAATAAAATTCAAGAATTTGTAAACAAAAATGATAAAGCTGGTTAAAGTTTCATTCTCCATTGTTAAACAATAATTTTGCAGTAGTCGTAAATTACCAGTCTGAAATAACAACAAGCTCTGTTATCCCGATCTTCCCTTACTTTGTAGTTTAGCAAAACAAGCTTTGTGTTAAATTTCTTTCTATCAAATAATCTAGAACAAGCTCTCTAGATTTAATCCAATGGAAGCATTAAGTTGAGAAAAATAGGTTAATCTAAGCAATAAAATCACAAGCTTGATTTATTCAACTTAAGTTATATTTCACATCATAATCAAGTAAAAGCCTCCTGCAATCGTAGATCATAAATTGCTACTACTGGTTAAAAATACAAAACAATTATGAATCTAGATTTTTAGAGTAGCATTAGGCAATTTTCTAGCCTCATTTAGTTGCACACCCAAATTTAATAAGAAAATAACCATAAGCATTAATTATAGTGAAATATAAACAATCTCAAATTGAAAACTTGGAGAATTATTTATACAAACAGCTATATAATCATGTCCAAGACTTTAAAATCACCTTTGATCAAAAATAAATTTAGCTAGACATAATGGAAAATAATAATAAAAACTTAAAAACTAACAACATTTGTAGCTAAGAAGATTGGCGGTATTTGAAGAATAGTGATGGTCTCCAAGAATTTGCTATAGAAACCTCCTTCGATTCCTCCTCCTTCCTCTATTTCTTCTATTTTACTCTCAAAATTTTGAGTGTTTATTAACTCTTCGAATGAAAAATTTGTAGGAGAATTGATGATCTGAACTGAAGAATTGCTTCCTTTTTATAGCGAACCTATAGATTCTTCATAGAATTTTCCCATCTAAAAGAAGACGAGTGCACTGCGGTTCTTGAGGGAGTAGGTGAATGATTCTATTGCAATTTTTCAATTGAGGGAACAGTTGATATAATTCAGCTACAATTTCAAAAACCTGATGTATCAATTTTCCTTATTCGGTTCCCACTTCAAGAAACAAGAAGCAATTTAATTACTTTTAAATTATTATTATTATTATTATATTTGTTCTTTCTGTTGGAACCATCTGAGATTGAATGAAAATTTTTGTTTTGATTCTCCGTTTTCTTCATTCGGATCCATCTCAAGAGTGTGCAAATTCCTCTTTGTGATTTGGTGCGTTGTGGCTGAAGGAGGCACGAAAATATGTGATCTAGTCGTTGATTGCGTGGAACATGGCTCAACCATATGGCTAAAGCTGAGGCAGGCCAGGTGGACAATCTTTACTGTTGATCAAGTCTTTGGTCCGTGCATTGAATGGCTTGGATTGGAACCGCACGTGAGCTCACTGCACTGGATCCAAAGCAGCCATACTCAGCCCACGTGTAAGGGTCCATTACTCTTGCAGCTCGATTCCTCAGCTCGGCTGAAGGCACGGCTTTAGACACAGGTGGGGTGGATGGCTTGTTGGCTTCAACGGCGACTTGGGTTAACTTTTTGTGCTAAAAAATACTTACCTAAAAGTTTCAAAAATTAAGGGGCTGTTTGGTTCCCTTTTCAAAATGGGATTTCCCATTTTCAAAAATTGTAAAAATGAAAATGATTTCCAAACTATGTTTGGTAGTGTTTTAGGCTCAAGATTTTTTGAAAACAATTTTGAAAATTTGAGAAAAAAAGAGCAAAAATGAAAACGAAAAAAAATTGTTTTCATTTTTCCAATCTCTCTCTTTATCTATTTATCTCTCTCTCTCCTCAACACAAAACGCTGCCCCCTCCTCCTCCTCCTCCTTCTCTGCCCACCCCATCGGCGACCCAAGTGACATACCCGGCTAGACAGTGAGGGGGGTACGGGGCTTGGCTGGTCGGCGTGGGTGGGCCGGTCGGTGTTGGGAGGGCGGCGCGGGGCTTGGTTGGCGTGGGTGGGCCTATCGGTGATAGGAGGGGGGGCGTAAGGCTTGGTTGGTCGGCGTTGGGGGTGGGACTCCATCGACGCTTGGATGGTAAGCATGGGCGGGCCAGTCAGAGTCGGGAGGGGGGCGCAAGGCTTGGCTGGTGGGCGTCGGGGGTGGGACTCCGTCAAGGGTTGGTTGGTCGGCGTGGGTGGGCTAGTCATCGGCGTCTCTCCTCGCCGAAGGAGAGGAAGATGAAGGAGACTCTTCCTTTTGTTGATGTTAATAATTAGTTTTTTAAAAATTAAACTTAGGTTTTATTTATATTAATAATTTTTTATTAAAAAATAATTGTTTTAAAAAACATACCACTATATACAACTAAACACAATTTTAAAAACAGTCCTAGTATATTTTTCAAAATATTCTCATTTTCAACTTTTTCTAAAAAAAATAAAAAATAAAAACACTACCAAACGGCCCCTAATTATTTGCCCATTTTTTACTTTCTTTTGCAATTTCCATTCCATGTTCACCCTAATTTAGGCTTTCATTGCAATCAAACCCAAAAGAAAGCAATTATGTCACAAAATAAAAATTACTTAAATAAGTAAATATTATTAAACGCACATAAAACCAAATTAAAGCTAAGAACACACTTAATAAGGATCAAAAATCAAAATCAAAATCAAAACTTAGTTAAACTTACGATTTTAAAATATATTTTACAAAAATAAAATAATTAACACATAAAAATACTTCTAAAAATTACCAAAAGTGTAAACAAACAACAAAAACATGAAATTGAACATAATTTTACAAAAGTCACACTAAAAAGCTAGAAACACGCAAAAATAATTAATTAGAGGTTTTAATAACAAATAAAATGTTAATTAAATAATTTCAAACTCATGAACACATTCGCTTTTATGTGTTATCAAGCTATCAAGTATCGAATCATAAAAATATTATATAATAAAAGGGGAAAAAATTACATCATTATTTTTGCACCACCACATTGTTGGTGGTAGAAGGAAAGGGTGATAAAATAAAACTTGATTCAACGCTAAAACAATTGGTATTGTTGTCATTTTAACTAACAATAATTCAATCTAAAAATTAATAGCCTGCTTGTTTCTTAACCATAATTCAAATTTATTAGTATATTGTTTTCTCTCACAAAATTTAATTTTTTTTTTCAAATTTTCTGTTTGAACTTATGATTATGACCCAAATAGGTCAATTTTTGAAGGAAATGTGGTTTTGAAAGCTTTTTTTTTTAAGTTATTTGTTTTTATGAATATTTATAAAAGAGATATCACATACATTTATATGTTGTTTGAGAACATAATTAAAACTACAAAATCTAGTTCAAACTAACTTTTGGTTCAAATTTTGTAAGATAAAATACTATAACAAAAGTAACTTGGAACTACATTTATATTCCCAAACGCCCTTTTTTACTATATATTTGTACACGATCATATTAAATAGAACAAATATTATGCCGTACATCCTATTTGCATGATACAAGTAGTATTGTCTTTTCGCGAATGATTTAGAAGTATTTGTTTTGAAGCATCACACATCAATATAAAGTGAGTCGCACAATACAGGACTCACTTTGAATAAGTTGTAGAGAAGTATTTATAGCGCTACCGAAGATTTTTCTAGCCTAAATATGTATCTTATGTTAGACCAGACTAAGACATCAATTTATACTCCCCGTCACAGAACTTTCTAAAAAAAGATAGAAATGGATGTTTACGTAAGAAGTTTACAAAGTCGGCAGCCTAGGAGGGCCATGGAGGTCAGTAAAAGTTGACCAATATAAAACTTGGGCAGCAAGGAGATTTTATCTTTAAAGGTCAAAATGCTATACAACATGCATGTACATCAATTTGTCGCTGGGTGTGGTGTGACGTGGTGCATGACAAATATATTATAATATTATTTATGGTTTTAGATCAGCATTATGTGGGAATGATATATGTAAGGAAGCTACTCCCAAGCTTCGCACTGCCCCTCCTGGCCCTTTTTTTTTTTTTTTTTAATTGTCAGACAAAAAATCAACCGAAGTCCACTGGGACCCATGTGTCCCCAATCTCGTTTGCCTTTTTGTTCAAGTAATTTGGATCTAATTGACTAGAATTTACGTAGAGGTGACAATAATCGTGTTTGTGTCATGTTTGTATTAACACGTTTATAGCATGATACGTTTAGCTTAAATATAAACACGATACGATTAATAAACGTGTTAAAAATACAAACACGAACACGACACGTCTATGATACGCGTAACATGACACGACGCGACGCGATTAACGCGATTATTAAACGTGTTGTGACGGGTTAACATGATAACAACACACATATGACACGTTTATGACCCAATTAATTAAAAATTTAAAAAAAAATAATAAAAAATAAAAAAATTTAAATTTTTTTTAAAAAAAAAACCAATAAAAAAATTAACAAAACATAATATTTAATTAATACTAACCTACTATAAATATTTCAAATATTTTTATTTTTAAGTTTAAATGTGTTATAAATAGACGGGTCGTGTCGTGTCGTGTCAACACGTTTACAGCCCGTTTAATTAAATGTATTAAGGCGTGTTTAGCGTGTTAATACGAATCCAGTCTGTTTATTTTTGTGTTATTCGTGCCAACCCATTTATGGCACAATTAATAAACGTGCGGTTCAAACTTGTTTATCTCGTATCGTTTTCCTATCGTGTCATCGTACGTGTCTGAAATCACCGGCCCTAAATTTAGGGTAGGGTCATGGTGATACATAATGTTTATAGCAAAATAATAAAAATAATAATAAATAAATAGATTATGGTATAGATTTCATGGTTGAAAAACAAAATCAATCCTACGTTAAAAGTTGCTCAAAAATTTTCTCAATTTAGCATCCTTTTTTTCTTTAATTTTACCAATTTCACCCGTTAATTCGATTAGATTAATTAACATGAATACAGTAACAAAGAAAATTGTGTCTATTTATATAGTGTAGAAAAAAGGATTAGGGTGTAAATGGCATAACCTAACGGAAATGTCACATGTAACCCCTCTATAAGGTATGGAATAGAAGGAACGCCTTAAGATTATTTGATCGTTTCTGTTTGTAAAGTAAATTGTAATTGTCAACAAAATGTGTAGGTACATAGTAGACGAATAAATAAATAATAAAATAACAATATCTTGTATTGGTGAAGGATGAGTCACCTGATTAGTCATGATATGTTTTTTTTTTTTTTTTTAAGAATTGGTCCGGTCACACAAAAAGACATGAGATTAGCCACTCTTTTTCAAAAAAATAATAATAATAATAACAACAACAACAACAACAACTCTTTTCTAAAGTTAGTGAATGCAAGATTCAACTTACCTGCCAAAAGACATGAGGAATGAACTAGAACATTCAAAAGTCATACTAATTAATTCAGGGGAAAAAAGTGAAAATAATTAATTAAATAATGAAAACGTAGCATACAATAGATGACTTTTCTATTCTGAATTTGGTAGGATATTTCAGTTTTCAAAGTGTATGGATTTACCGTCACTAGACCATACCTACAACTATGAACGGAATCATATTCTAAATAGGGGAATATCACCTTTTTTTTTTCTTTATTCTTTAGTGGATCTTTTTCCCTGATTTAAATAAGGGAATAGTGGTTTGATTGTTCAAATGAAGTCTTGTCTCAGCCTAATCAGATTATAATATTTCTAATAATGGTACTCAATAACAACATCATTTCTAATAATGATACTCAATAACAACATTCTTTTATTTCTTCATTTAAAGCATGTCGACATAATTATTTACACATAAAGTAGGCCATTGTTTTCAACCCACATAAAAAAAATAAAAAAAGAAAAAAGAAAAAAAAAAACCCATTGTTTGTTATCCACTTGGACCCACATAAACTCATAAGTCCAAGCTTTTCTATCTTAGGCATCGCAACCTGCGAATGCATAATCGCCGCCGCGATTTCAATAAGTTAAACAATGATATTAAAAAAAGGAAAAATTGCGTTGTCTTTTGCAAGATTCAAACAAATTTTGTTAAAATAAATAAATAAAACATATTAATGAATGTTCCTAAAAAACATCATTATCATTATATTGCTACTGCAAATAGTAGTTATGCAAATATAAATTGGGCCGTCTTTGAAAGATGTCCAAGTTAAATGAACATACTTTTAATTGCTTCCGTGGATGGCTCCTAGGAGGTTTCTGCTTTGTTTGTTTTATATAGCTGGATAGCTGCTGAAATTTGACCATATTCTGCTCTATCTGTGATTACTGTCTACGTGTAGATATACACAATATTAATTCTACAGAAAAAAATAAATATAATATTATTTTTTAATTGAAAAAGGTATTTATAATTAATACCATTCCATATCTACGGCCAAAATTTGATTTAGAATATCCAACATGAGCTTATGTTTTTCATTTTGTCCCTCTTTTTAATAAAAATAGTCTGCATGTTGGCCTAGATGCGCATCTGTTGGTAAATGCCTGATGGACTGCCATGCCTGCAAGTTGTACAGTCCACTATAGTCCATTAAAAGGAGTACAAAAAAAAAAGGCAGTGTTTCATATGACATATCCTAGGAATATGCTTTTTCTGATGTTTCAAATTTCAATTGCACATAACACAATGCATTAGGCAATTTTTATGGGCAAAATTTACAGTTGAACAGACATTTTGATACTTATAGTAGTTCCAATTATTTACACAGTTGGATTAACATTTTATTGGGCTGATCTATAACTGGAAACAATTCTGTGTCACATGTTGCAAAATATTTTCAACGTGTAAAATCGCAAATTAAATTGTTGAAAAGTCAATCCAATGGTTAAAATATCATGATCTACTAGTGGAGCTAAAATGCATGTTATACGCTCCTATTTTAAAGTGAGAACCAACAAAAAAAAAAAAAAACTTATGGGCAGGATTTTTTTTTAGCCATTAAATCTGTGCTTGACTTGAGCAAATTAAATGGTCAGAAATGTACTCCACCAGGATGTGGTGCCATTGGAGAGAGACTTAACACATGACGCATCAATCGTTAAGCGTTGTTGCACGTGTGCATGTTGCTCATTCAATGAAAAGTATTAAAGAGCACGTGGCATTTGTATACTATGCTCGCCATGTATACTAGTATAACCCGTATTTGTTTTTTTGGTAATTATAATGTAATGTTATGACAAAGCTCTTAACGAGCATTCATACGTCAGCATTTCAAATTTATCCATTGACTTTGACCAAAAAAAAAAAAAACCTAAACGCCTTTAAAGAAATATATATATATGTATAAATTAAATATTTTAAAATGTAATGAATATTTAGGTTAATTTTCTATTAAAATGAACCTTTGACAGAAAGAAAATAAGAATCAACTATTAAAAAAATGATTCCCATCCTAATGGGATAGGATCCCTAACCTCTAATATAAAGGTGAGTTCTAGTTATAGGTGCCTCCTCATACATGAGACCTATGATGGGGCCCACCTTAATATTAGAGGGTGGGGCTCCCACCCCACCAGAATGTTTAGAAGTCCCCATAAGCAATAATTTAAAATGTAAAGTGAGTTCAAAATTTAAGATATTAATTCCTTAATCAATAAAACAAAAACAAAAACAAAAACAAAAAAAACAAAAAAAGAAAAACCCTATTGCAACCGCCTGGCATATCCAACCCTTCCCAACTTTCCGATATCAGAATTGATGATGCCTAGTTGCCTCTACATTGCTACTCTATTTTTTGTTTTTGTGAAAATTATTTGTTAAGGGTCTAGACTTTCTCATAAAAACAAGCTCAACCTCAAAAAATTAAAAAAAAAAAAAAAAGAAAAAAAGAAAAAAGAAACAGAGAGAAGAAGAAGAAGAAGAAGAAGACGAAGAGAGAAGGAAGTTTGATTTTTATGGAATATCACAGACAAACTAAAATACAAGTCTACAAGTTGCTTTTATTTTTATAGTTTTCTTTTATGAAAAAACAGAGGCTCAATTTTGGAACTCTTTTTGTCAGCGACATGAACTAATATATAGTTCCTTGAATAAAAAAAGATCGGCTTAGAGCCAGTCTAAGCATACAATATTACATCTTGTAATAACTAAATAAAACATCCATGGCGCAATGCTCTTCCTGCTACACTCTTCTATAACAGAAAGATGAAGAAATCAAAAATAAATATATAAATAATAGGTTTAAAAAAAATAAACACAAAATAGAACCTTTTTTCTCTTCTCTTGAGTAAACTTGACACTACTTGTTCCTTGTGTTAAATCTGTTGCTGATTTCAACACTTTCATCCGCACACTGCTTCTACTGCAAGTTTCTTGATAATACCGGGGCACAAACTCTCACTGAAATTTTCTTTACTCAACTCTATGGTACATTTGTTTTTGTTTAGACAGACCTGCAATGCAAAGGAAAGATATTAGGAAATTGCCAAAAAAGGAAACTTGTATGAAGAAACATCAACAATGATCAAACAAAGGACATGATTTTGCATTTCATATCTCAATGAACCGTGGAGGAGCCAGATTTTTTTTTTTTTTTTGGGGGAGAGGGGGCGAATTTAACCAAGATTTTGAAGATAGCTGTTTAATTTTTTTTTTGGTTCCTTTTATAAATTTTGGCCTCTCCCTTTGACCTTTTTTAGTCCATATTTACTTTTTACTAATCGAATTTAATTCACTTTCTAAAGTTAATGTCAACAGGATTATAAATTCATATAGTAGCGTAGTTAATTTTTTTGCTTTTATCAGGATTTTTAAATTTGAATTGTTAGTATACTTCAAAGTCAAGTTAAAAGGGAATGTGCAAGGAAAATTTTTTTGGGGGGCCAAAATTACTGCGCATTTGAAATTAACCAATCCAAAAGTGAGATCGGTGACATTATGGTGAGAACTGATGAACTATACACATAAATGCTTAACAGGTTGCAGATTTATTTTAACATGTTTTTCATATATGAATCTGATTATTATACTGGTCAAAGTCACAAAAAGACTGTAAGAGGAATTACTATAGTCTTTACCTTTTCAATCACTGAACTGGAATTCGGATCGTGGCAATCTCCCCTTGCATACGATCCACAGCTTCCTGTAGGAGTTCCAAAGCTGGCAAACTTGACTGCTGATATGAGGGTATTCTCGGGGCATTTCAAGTAGACGCTTGGATTAATAGTTCGGTTAGTTTCACCTGAACTATCATTCTGCGAAGATTCAGGCAAGAAAGACGGGTGATCCTCTGTGATATAAGCACATAAGCCGTTGATTTTCCTCCTCGAGAATGTTATTTTCGATGGATCTCCGCCTTTCTCTTCGAAGATCACCAGAATGTTGCCCGACGGCTTGAACCAAGACCTTGGTACATGGTACCTGCTCAAGAAACACGTGTTATATTCATGACAAGAATTAAGCTGTATTCTTCATTGACATAGTAATTTTTAGTCAAAGTTCCTCAAATGAGACTCACTAATACCATCTCACAATAATGCAGTAAACATTTGCCATATAAGAAACACATAGATTCTCTTAGAAAAACATGAAACTCCATACTTCTTTATCATTACGGTTCGGAGGAACAGTTTAAAGCAAGTGTGTTTGACAAGTAGCCTATTCATTTTTTCATAAGAACCATTATCACAAATAACACACACACACACATTATTTTACCATCTTTGAGTTGGTTCTCCACATCCTGTAAAGCATTTGTTTGGCATGAATTTCCCTCTGTAATCGCATTTGTCAACACATTTTTCACGAGTGGAGCTCTTCCTAGGCCAGTATCTTCCTATTTCTTCTCCGTTCAACCATGCTAGACCTTTTCCCATATGAAGCATATCCAGCCCCACAGGCTCATTCCCCGGCGGAGGGTCTACAGCAGCCTGCAATGTTCCTAGTAAATTATTCCCTTTTTTTGTCTTTAAAGAATAGCATAAAAATAAGGGGAATTACAAACGAAATAATAATAATAATAATAATAATAATAATTCATGTTTGCCAAGTGTTACCTTGTACCACGTCAAAGGCTGCTTCTTTGGCGGGCTTGAGGTTGCAACCCAGTTTACCTTACTCATGCCATCTTCCTTGTATATACCTAAATGCTCTCCTTGCAAACCAATCTGGAATAAAAAAATAAATTACACAAAAAAAGATCAGTTAATGCAAAGGAAGTAGTTTTTTAATTTTAAAATCATTAGAATGTTGGTCCCTTCTAAGGGGTTCAGCATAAGCAACTTGACTTAAACATTAAGATAGGTGATTGGTATTTATATAATATAAACTAATATACATATACTTATTCATACATGTATAATATCTGTGTGGAGGGGGTCGTTTTTATTTATACTCTAGCAGATGGAGTCCTTGCTTTTTTGTCATACATTATTTATTTAAACAAATTTTGTTTCTAAACTAAAAAAAAGGAAAAATAGAGAGAAGAAGATTGCTCCTAAAAGTAATCTTCAGGAAATTCATCATAATTGACACATAATAAAAGTAATAATAGAAGGGACTATATATATAGCTATATATACATATATATATATATTGAGAGAAACTTCAATGTTCTAGCCGTATAAAAAAATGTTAATTAAAAGCACAAACAGTTAAAAATAACCGCAATTGATTCCTCAAAACTTTATAGACAAAAACTAAATACTGGACCTACATATCCAAGAAAAATTATACGAAGAAAAGATTTCCAATAAATGGAAGTGTAAAAACAAGAATCAACATAAGTACGTAATTTTTGCAACCTCAACTAGTACACTTGTAAACATTGAAACATGTAGACTGTTTAGCAAAGGGAGAAAGTACCTTATACGTCCAAGTAGAATTCGACAAATTTACTGTCCCATTGTTGAATCCCGTAATTTCAACGTTCGTTAGTCCTGCTCCCACCCATTCATAGAATGACCCTGCATTCTATCATTAACATAAAAGCAGCAATGAGGGTTTGAAAATATAGTATTATTGGGAACCTGAAAATTATGTATCAATAAAAGAGGCAGGCTGCAAGTATCTGTTTTTGTGATGAAAGAAAGTTATTTTATTATCAAGTCTTTAGGATTCTAGAAATGTTTGCAAACACACAATGCTGTAATATCATTAACACATTCAATGCAGAATATCCCGGAAATGAGATCCAAAATGCATTAAATGCCTTAAGATTTCTTCCAAGGAAAGTTATTTGTGGAATTATCACAAATAAGGTGAAGACTCTGGCTTTAGACAGGTATGATTAGTGGAGAAAGTTCGCATCTAGAGCCTGTAGAACTTTGTTAAGGAACACATTTACCAAGCTAAAATTATTTTGTTTCATTGGATATAGTTTCACAAATAATCATTGAAATTTGAATGATGCTTTCCATGGAAACATCCCTTCGTATAGCATATACACGTGTGTGTATGTATGCAAATATAACAAAAAGATTATTATTATTATGAAGAGCCATAACTGGCCCCCACTTAGTGATAGAAAAATAAGACAAATTTCTAAAAGTTAAATCGTGAGAATAGAGTTGATACATCGAATAGATGAAGAAAAATAAAAATCAAATATCCATTGGGTATCTCCCACCCCGTTGATGTACCAATTATATAGACCAGTACAATTGATTTGTTGTTTAGGTAACGAAAAAACAATAAGAAATCTTCTACTTTCATAACCAGCCAACCACCAAATGACAGTTTTCAAGAGTGATACCAATAACAAGACAACACTGAACATAAAAGAAAAGTCAAGTAGCAACCATGCATGAACCTACGACATCAGTACACTGGTGTTGCAGTTAAAAAGCAATTTCAATGTTGAAAAATGGAGGTCAAAATGCACTCACATGTGATATCTACTTTTTCCTTTTTTGTTTCTCATTTTTCTCTTTATGCGCTAGATTAAGTCTTTTAAAAAATAAGAAAGATCCTTGAGATAGTAAAATTGGCACTTGGAAATAATCACAGAGAGATATACCTGAAGGCCAACAGTCATGCTTAGTAGAGCAATTTCGTTCTTCCCAGCCTTCAGAGTTATGGGCTTTCTAAATTTGTAAGGCGAATGTGTGCCATTTCCAGATGCACTGCCTGGAAATCAGTGAATTAATGAAAAAAATTGGCAACAATTTTGATAGAAGTCTCATAATTATGGAAGGTCCTACATTCTTCAGGACGTTAACAAAGCTGATGTGGTAGAATGGATCCTTTTGAGGCCATTCTCATGCCAATAATCCGTAATAAAAGCCCTTTATTAGAAAAAGACGTAGGGATGCCTAGAAAAGATCATATATTGATTCACATCAAAAGTGCGCTGAGAAGACTAAGCTAGCTATTATCTAGGCATAGAAATCAAATAAAGACCAGAGGTTGATGGTGTTTTTCTGTAAACTTATCTTATTTGGGATCTGAAAAAGGTTATAGTATTTTATTTTTCAAGCCAATTTACTAAAAAAAAAAAAAATTGGATGAATTACGTTCTCGTGCATTGTTTAATTCAAAGCATTATACCACGACTACATACATTGCAATAAAGTAAATATTTAGAATGTTTTCCTCTCTTCTTTCTTTTTATTTTATTTTTAATTTGAAAAGCATGGCAGATTTATGTCTGCAGGGATAACTAGAACATATGGCAGATTTAATTGGTACTTGTGTGCAATACAATATCTACTATTATGCATGAGCCCGGTTATTATGATGACTAGAAAATTGCAATTGCACCCCAAATTCAAATTTGCATACTGATTAATAATAGTTTTTATTTAAACTTCAAAAGAACAGACAAGTTGATAAAGAATCTTGGAAGAAACAAATAATAACCTTGAAGTTCCTGGTTCACAAAGGCATGGAGAGCATGACCCTTTGATTCGACTAGAAGAACCGGCTGGCTTCCTTTCTTTAGAAAACCTTCATTTTCGCCAACATATATACTGCCATTAAAAAAATGAATCTTAGACTATAGAGCTACAAAATTTAAACACAGAATCCTTTTAAACTCGGCTTCCATGGCTATGTTGCACAATCATTAGGAAAAATGTGTTAATTTCATTAAGAGAAAGGACAAACCTTGTCGTGTACCATAGGTAGTCAGTGGTATCTTTTGTCGTATTGATATGATCCACAAAACCATTTGTGACAAAATCAGCTTGATCCCATATCCCAGCTTTCTCCACAAACACCTCCCATTTAAGATCTTTCAAGTCTTCCCCATTAACCATTTCAACTCTGGAGGTTTGGGTTCCAACCTGTTGAGAAAATATGTAAAACGGACTTAAAAAGGAGGGAAAACAATATATGACAAGCTTAAATGCAAAAGGCCAGAGTAACCATGAAGATGTTCGTGATACCCTGACGTGCACTGTATAACAAAGACAATTTCTACAACATCTTTGCCCATCAAGGCCACCCACTCTAGTGAACTGTCGAAACATTTCTTGTGTGACAATCATGTCAAACAATTCACTTCTTGTGAGATTGCCAAAAAGATGACACCATTCTCTTTGATACAGAACAAGATCAATTATCAAAATATATAACATTATGAACAATACTAATATGCCAAAATATTAAAGTGACTTACCGTCATTAATTTGGTGTTCAGTTCACAGGTCACAAGTTCTTGAACATTGTATGATCTTAATTACAGGCTTCGTACAAGCACTAGACAAATCTTAAAGTGACTTACCATCATTAATTTGGTGTTCAGTTCACAGGTCACAAGTTCTTGAACATTGTATGATCTTAATTACAGGCATCTTACCGGCACTAGACTGTGCTTGATCATATACAATATCATTTTTTATGCACACTAATCTACTTACAGTGTCATTTTTGTAGGACAAAAGAAAAACAAAAATTGAAACGGAAGTCGGAAATATGCAGGTAAGAAAGATTGAATAGTTACCTTTGCTGTGTTGAACATTACGTTCTTGCAATCGGGCAAAATGCTAACAGACCATGCAGGCAGATGATACGATGAGTTTCGGAATTCTATCATCTTATCATTTTTATCATCTGTATTAGAGATAAAGGCAGCGCATGCTCCAGAAGAATCCGTGTAAACATCAGCCTATAATGTGGTCATTGGTTAGTAATTGTTCTCCGTTTGTATAAGAATTGAGAGGCATGCAAATGCAAACTGATAAAACAAAAGAGGATACGTTCAAATCATAACTGGAAGAGAACATAACAATGATGCATAATTTGAATACGTTTAGTAACTCCTCACATCATCTCATGCCAGTATTTTGATTTCTGATTTCCTTTAGCATGTCTTAGAAACGACCTATTTACTCTATTGATCAAAAAAATAATTGAAAATCTGGTCAATGCAGTCATATGATAGAACAAAGTTATTAGTGAAGTCAACATTAGAATTTGAAGGATATCAGGGTTATTGCAGATAGCGTATTCAACCGTTGTTATAATACAATTGTTTAACATAATGATAAGGATTCTTGAAGATGAAAACAGAACCTTCGAATTTGAAGTATGTCAGAGTTATTGCATATAGCTTACTCAACCATTGTTGTCATACAGATGTTTAATATAATATAAGGGTTCTTCAAATGTTCAAATTAAGTTAAGCATTGAGATGGCCCATGCTTTTTAATTATAGCCATGGGAAAAAACCAATAGTGATTGAGGAGAAAAGTTAAAAAAAGAGAAAAAGATTACCTCTTGGTTAGGACCCAGCGATATATTAGTTGGTTTACCATTGAGAATCACATGTTCACATGCTTTTATAGCTAGATGGAGCTGTTTAAGGTGTCCCCATTTCGGGTTCCTGGGTAACCCTATAAGCCATATGGTAAAACCATTCAATATAGGGTATGATAATTTATTTTCATCTTGCAAACTTCTGCATGATGATATGAGAAACATAAATTGCTTACCATATTCATCAATTGGTGCTTCATAGTCATAACTTGTAGTAATGAATGGTCCACCAGACGTGCGACCGAAATTCGTTCCACCATGATACTAAACCACAAGATAAAAGAATAATTTACCAAGAATGTCGATGATGATGATGAAAACAACAGCGAAAAAATAACAGCAGCAACAATAACAATATAAAATTTGAATTTCTTCAAATAGAAATTGATCAGTCTGGAAAGAATTATAAGATCAAACAACAAAATACAGAATTATACCAAACATGCTAAAGAATTCAAGGAAAATACCATGTAGTAATTATGTACACTGCCACCTTTTTGAAAGAAACGTACAACTGAAAAGGCAACATCCTCAGCTGGCCTGTGAGGATCTGGGGCCCCGAATGTTTTAAACCTGAAGATAATAAAATACACGCTCTACTCAGATGTAATAAAAAATGATAGTTCATAATGCTAGATGGCAATTCCAGCGGAGTAAGTTAGGTGGTATACCTCTTTTTTACTACCACTTTTTTTCGTCCTATGATTCATCAAATAACACATGTTTTCCTAACCTAACCAGAAATAATTTTAATCAATTATGTCTTTATACTCTTTGAAAGTGGTATGTCTCAAACTTTCTCATCAAAGTGTTAAAATTGAAAAGCATTACCATAGAAGTGGTATTCCTCAAATTGACCCCAATCGTCAACAACCTTCGTTAATTTGCAGCATTTGGAAACTAACTAAAGACTCTAGATTGGAAATTAGAAAAATAGATGTGGAGCCAAATCCTATTAATTAATCCATTCCAAAGATGGATTAGGTAATGTAACCTAGAATGTCTCTAGAAATTTTGGACTATGTGCCTCCAAGCTATACAGATAGCAAATGATAAGAGCTCAGTTACTTCTAATCCAATTTTATAATCTGTACCTAATTAAAATGGCCTAACTTACAGTGATGCTCATATTCCGTGGCATTCATCGAGTAACTAAGATGAAACTCGGCAAACACTTGAATTGGTGTCACAGTTACAACCATACATGATTAATATATTCAATATTCCAGAGCCTAACCACACATGACATTACCATCCGGGCCAATTCTCAGTCCAAATTTTGGGCTTGTTGGGGTAAATGGGAGTAAATTGATCACAGTAAAAGGAATTACAAGTATTAATCTGCAAAACAAAAAAGGAAAACCATGGTTTGAGCTGAATATTGTCATTCCACAAAGTACAAGTATAAAAGAGGTGCATCTTTTGTGAAAACAAGTTCTAGGAATTTCTCATTCCGTATAAAACTTTACTCTGTAAGAAGAAAATAATTTTACCCTAGCAGAAAAAAGAAAAAGAAAAAGCAAAACCTTACCACAGATTCAGGTGCATCAAATTGTTGGCACATTATCCAAGGGACGCCTATATTCTGAGAAACAGCCATGCTAGCAGCCCACATAGCATATCTTTTCCCTGCATCTCCATAAGCTCCTTCATAGAATCCATATTCATTTTCTACCTGCAATACAAGGAGCATTCCAAGTACAACCTTTACATATTTACAAAGATGTAGAAAGACAAAGCAAAAAAGCTTTTTGCTTTGGCTCCTTCTTACCTAACTGCTACAGACAAAGGAGTTAACAAGAAGTTAAAAGTATTTAGATAACGCTGACTTTTTATTCTGTTATCTTGGGTTTTTTTCCATCAAAAGAACTCGATTTCATAGGAAAATAAATAACTGTATTGTAGCAGTTGATATAATGAAAGTTGTCCACCAATAGAGAAAGAAAGTTGTCTACCAATAGAGAGAGAGCGTAATAGTAGGCTCCCTTCACTCATATTTTCCCCTTACCCAGGCATGAGAAACTTTGGATTTAAACTAGTTCCAAAATCCATATCCTTTACACGTAGATTATATTATTCCTTCTTCACACACAAACACACATAAAACAACAATCATATCGATGAATCCACTAGCTACTAGCTATTGACAACTCTCGTATGTTTTAGGTTGACTTTGTGTTAGGGTTTCTTATTTTGTTAGGACTGCCTAAACTTAGATACAAAAAGGAACTATATTTTAACTTTTAAGCTATGAAAAAACATAATCTTCATCGCCCGATCTGTTTATTCTCCCACGAGGGTCCACAATTTTGCACCATAACTGGCTAGCTATTAACTTGGAGCCCTTCAAAGGTTTATGAACATGCTTGGTTCTTTGAAGCTGCAGTACATTATACTTATATACTTGCCTGGGCCAAGATAATAGGACCTCCTTGAGGTGCAAAGAGCTTCTCCTGCTTCATTAAGTTGACAATAAATGTTGTAAACTTCTGCATATGATACTGCCCACCAAGAAAGTTTTAGAAGTCAATTATTAGAAGATAAACAGAAAAACTTTCACACCCAGAAAGGAACACTCTAACGAAGGCCTTGTCTTGATAACCAAAATCCATACCTTAAAGGGCTCATTGTCAGTCCTAAATACAGTACCATTCACATAATGCAGCCAGACAGGTATCCCTCTGTTTTTACACACACAATCACATTGTGTAGATTAGGCTCAGTAACACATATGAAGACTGATTATTCACCCGTACAACTTTTTATGTATAAAAATTAGAGCATCTCCATTGAAATGCTAAATTAGTATGCCAATGCCAAATTTTAACATGTGAGTAAGAAAATTACTCTTGAATGCAATGTTATTCTTGGCGCTAAGTTTGGCATAGGTTATAATTGGAAGAAAATTTGATAGCAAGTATAGCATATGCCAAATTTTGGAATTTGCCTCTTTCGGCTGATGTATTTACTATTTTATTCGATCATTATAACATTGATATTTTTAAATTATTTTACAAGCAAGAGTTTACTTTTATAACTTTCAAAGCTCAATGATTAAGATAAAATGTAGATATAATGTTTGAAATAACATTATGCATTGAAAATGGTCGTAGGCTGAAATCTTTCTACAGAATTGGTAAATCTGAATACCAACTCTCTAAACTCACAAATCACAATTATTGGTAATTTTTCACTAAGAACTAACTAAAGATGAAGATCTGGAATACAATGTGACCTACCCAAAATTCCATTCAGCGGCAACGAACGGCCCGATCCGAAGAATCAAATACATACCGGCCTGCTGAACAATCTTCACAAACTTGACCAGATCATATCGTCCACCGAAGTAATACTAAAATTCACCAATTCACCAAATCCATCAGCATTGTTTCTATAAATTGTTTCGGTTAAAATGTGTAAAAGACTAAAAATTTAGATTTTTTTTTTTGTTAATTTGGAACTTACATTGCCTTGAGAAGGCTCATGACCATTCCAAAACACGTACGTCTCAATCACATCACAACCTCCTTCCTTCGCAGTTTGAACAAGCCCCGGCCACATCTACCACAACAAAAGGACAACAATGTGAAAATTTTCTCTCCGATTCTCGGCATCCAAACAAGAATTACAACTTGATAGCAGTGGTGGTGGTATTTGTTACCGCGGGAACGCTACGAGGATAGTGAATGGCGGCGGAGATGAGGAGCTTCCGCTGGCCATCGACGAACAAAGAGCGACGATCGTACGTGACATTGCCGGCAAATCCCAAAGACGGCGTCGTATTGCTGCTCAACAACAAGAAGCAGAGCAGAAGAAGCAGAGATTGGAGCTTCATTATGTACTCTGCTACTGCTACTACTCTCTGTAACTGTGGATCTCCTCCACTCTCAGCTCAGTTTGATGAGAGAGAAAGCGCGTGTATAGAGAGAGAGAGAGAGGGAGAGGAATGGGAGGGAAGAGAGGGAGTGATGAAGTGGTATTTATGGAAAACGCGGTAAGCGTGTTGAGGTCATGACTGTGAGAGTGAGAGTGAGAGGTCATCCAGACATGAGACAGATACTGTTGCTGTTTGTCTTCCTAATTAGTAATTACACTCTCCAAGAAAGATAGGGAGATAGAACAATCGATGTTAATTGATCATAAGACGTAGAAAGGGAGAATTCGGGTTAATTTGAAAAGAAGGCCGAAAAAATTTTCAATTTAGAAAATGGTCTCTTTTTTTTTTAGAATAAAATAAAGAGTTTTTTGAGCATCAAAGCTGTCTTAATTTTTTTCACAAAAAAGATAAAAAAGACTGTGTCGAAGAAAAAAACCCAAATATAATGGAAAGAAAAAAACTAGAACTGTTTTGGTGTCCAAAAAATTAATTTTGTGATGCCCAAAAAAAAAAAAGAGTCCATTCATCAAATTTTTTTTGCCAAAAAGCTATTTTTAGAGAATTTGGTGGCATCACAATGAAAAAAATATCATGTTCAATGAATAGGGTTTTTTTGGCTCTAACCGAGGAACATCGAAAAATTTTCTCATGCTATAATAAAAGCAAAAGACTATAATAAAAAATTATTACAAAATATTTTTAACCAAAACTTGTTTTAACTATTAGTTTTAATTATATTTTTTAAACACTCTAAAAAAATTATAACTATGCTATGGATAAGGCTATTAGAGCATTTTCAATACAATACTAAATTGATGTTAGAATAGAAAATTTTATATTTATGTAAAAAAAAATTTTCAATGTAATGTCATTTTTAATACTAAATTTGTTATATGTTAAAATTTTTGTGGTAAATTTTGCCACAAAAGTTTAACATAATAAATTTGATATTTTGATTCTAATTGATTGATAGATTGACTTTTTTGTTTTAATAATTATAACATTCTTACTTTAATTATTTTAATATTAAAATTTTACTTTTATAAGTTTCAAGGTTTAATAATTATGATATAAGACAAATATGACATTTTAAATAACATTATGCATTGAAGTACAAAATAAAATAACACATCAAATATGTTATTTTTACACTTTCTGATATTAAATATAACTTTAGCATTGCCATATGCATTAGAAACGTCTTCAAGTGCTTGACATATTGATTTGAATTAAAACTTTTAATATAAATACTGTAACACGTGAAAGTTTAATACTGTAGTTGTTTTTATACTGTAACGTAAAAAAGTTTTATACTATTTCTTTTGTTTCAACCTATGTGCTAAAATATCATATATTTTTTTGTATATTTTTCGCCATGAGACCTATATCAAAAATTGTCTAATTTAGATAGATTTTCAATGTAACGTGATTTTAATCATATCCAATATATCCAACGATTAAAATATGAACTCATTGTATAATTGTCAACTGTGTAAGTGATTAAGAAAAAAAATTAATAAGTTAAAGGGTAATAATCATAAGGGCGAACTTTGTCAGAGATTTATTGTCATGTTTCAATTTTTGCATATATATATATATATATATTTGATATGATTTTAATGAAATTTATTATTCAAAAACATGCACTAATGAGGGAATACCCAACGAAAATGAGGGAATACCTAACGAAAAAAGTTTCAGAACTTAATGAGTCTAGTAAAAAATTTGATAATTTGAAATTGTAATATATCAGTGGTTTTGATTTGTTTTGTCGGTTTTTCTTTTTCGTTTACTTTACGTAGAATTCTCCTGCTGCAAAGAGAGAATTTCTTCGGAAAAAAAAATTAAAATTAAAATCTACTAGAAATCTTAAAGTGAGGACATTTGTCAAATATGTTCTTTTACCTTCAGAAAGTTTAGTCCGCCACTAAAATATAAAGTGTTTAAGAATAGATTTTAAATGATGACGTGGCCGGATTTTTTCCCCCTTCAGACAGGATTTGTTGAACAAACACACGTTAACTTTAGATTTCAAAAAAAAAAAAAAAAAGGCGGATTCGTACGTCACTTTTTAATATTTTGGTTATTTTCAGTTTTCACCATGGTTCCTAAGATAAATGTCTTCTAATATTTGTTTTAAGAGATATTGTTTAGAAAAATGGTTGAAACCTTTTTTATAGTTTGAACTTTTTTTTAAAAGATTTTATAAGAGAAAATATGTAACAAAATGGTTATAACCATAAAAAACTGTTGAAACCATTTTTGCCCTACAGATCTTAACTATTCTAACATTTGAGAAGTAGACATTTTTGACCTTTTTGTTAATAAACTATATATTCTCAAACCAAATGTAGTATGATAATGACGTGAAAGAAAATAGGTGAATAAAGAAGAAAATTAATCTAAATAAAAAAAAGAAAAAGAAAAAGAAATATGGATTTTTTTAATTTCAGATCAGATTTTTCTTTTAGTTTTTTTTTTTTTTCAAATATGCTCGCTTCTTTATAATTTTGTCTCTTTTAAAAACCCTCATTTATCCCCCCCCTCCCCCACCCACCCCTCCAAACCACACAACCCCCACACACACCCCCCGAAGGAAAAAAAAAAAAATGTCATGCATTTCATGTTTGGTTTCCTCTCAAAAGGCAGTTTATTGACATAGTGGACGAGAAAATTTGTCATTTACATTAAAGTAGATAGATGTACTAGTCAAAAGTCAAATAAGATGAATGCCTGTCCTTAGAATCCAATTGTAAAATCCTTAAAAACAACCCATCATAAAACCTTATTATTTATAAGACAATAGCTTTCAGTCTAATAAATATATTATTTATTGTATTAGAGCTATTATTTTATAAATAATGAGATTTTAATTCTACGGCCAATGAAAATAATTTTATAACCACCTTACTTATAAAACTATAAACTTTAGTTTAATACGTAATGTATTTTTTAAACTAAATTTTATTATTTTATGGGTAACGAAATTATCATTTTATAAAATTAAATAGGATTAACCATAACATCTTCTTCTTAGGTAAGCAAAAACAGCAGTTCAGCAAAGTGCGCTTACTACACATTGTGTGTTGTGTCAAACTGACTTGACCTGCTGCCCACCGTCATGGGGCGGTGCGATGAATCTTCCTCTCCAAAAATGACTTGTTACCGAACAATTTAATGGACTCGTCCTAAAGAATACATCAGATCTCAAATCTAGCAAAATGTATTTTTCTCTGAAACAAGAATTCATTGAGATCTAAAATCTCTTCTCCATGCAATCTTTTATTTTTCCTCTTTAACTTATATCTTCATCAAGTGTTAATAATTAATATAACTCAGTTCAATTGGATTCTTTTAACTAGTGAATTTAAACATATGAAGACTACAATTTCAAGCCCTTCTGAAGATAGATTATTTATGTAATAGGCGTTTGAGAAGAGAATTCATACCAATAGTTTCAACTGTTTTTGATACAAAACATAGTAGCTGTCCAAAGCTTTACACTTTTTTTTTATTAATCTCTTTAGTTCAAACTGTTGTGCCAAATGAATGATTAGCATTCATCCATTTACAACATAGTATCATATTGTTGACTCAAACTTCTATTCAACTTTTAATGTCGCAAATGATTTTTAATCAAACCTAGCATGTAAACTCATATGAAAACTCTAAGAGGGCATGCCACAGCTGTCTTGGGTTATTTTCTTCTAATATAATTACAAAGTTGTAACATTCAACTTT
>CAMOHE010047095.1:18326-99816 GCA_946598075.1 Artocarpus hirsutus | reverse complement strand
TCAGGACTCACTAAGTGTGAGGTG
This sequence comes from Artocarpus hirsutus, assembly GCA_946598075.1. Lineage (NCBI taxonomy): Eukaryota > Viridiplantae > Streptophyta > Magnoliopsida > Rosales > Moraceae > Artocarpus > Artocarpus hirsutus. The sequence goes on along the minus strand of CAMOHE010047095.1, from coordinate 99,792 downwards.
GCTACAAGAAAAATAGTTGGAGAAGCTATGTAGCTATATTACGTTGAGATTGCTTTGAATGCAAAGAATGATCTTCATGATAATGTAAGCATCTATTGTTACTATCTGTGACTGTATTAAGATTTGTTGAGGGTTGAAATGATGATGATGACAGTTGTATATTATTAAAATTTAAGGTGCTACATTAAACTGTAGTTTATTTATTTGTTTATGTCTTTATTTTAATTTAAGAGTTTTTATTTAAGTCCCGGGCAAATTACTTTGACGATTTGTATTTATTTTCTAATCTTTATTTTATTTAATAAAAACTGTTAACCCCCACTTAGGGGCGTTACAGGAAATTTTTTAATTAATCCTTAATATATTGATAGATTATTAACGTTCACACTTATTATCTACCAAATCTCATAAAATTAATAATATTTGACTAATCTAATTTCGTCGCAAATTATATAGGATGTAGTAGGAGTTCAAATTCTGTGTAATAAATGTGCATTTAGAAAATGTCCATGCATTTGTTAATCGAAGTACTCATTTAAGGACAGTTAGTTTCATTTTTCTCTTTCTTTTCATATTTCATGTAAAATATTTTCACTATATCCTCGAAATATTCCACTTTAAGATTGTTCCTAACGTAACCACGTTGTGCAATACCTTTTATTTGTGGTTTCCTGTACTCAATGAAAAAGAAGAAAAGTCAAAACGCGAAGAAAATGTGATATATACATTGAAAAACTATTTTCATTTCCACGTTTATAATTTTGCAATTCACAAAATTATATATTTTAGTGTATTTTTTAGATTAGGTCTTACTGTTTTATTAATAAGGAGGTACAGTTAAATCGATTGCTAATACATATTTGATATAGGTGATAGTTTGTACCCTATAAACAGGTGGCTAGACTGTTAAATGAAATCGTTTTTCCTTTTTTTCTAAACTTTATGTCCTTTGTATAGGCGCCTCTTCAATTATCTCCGGGCGGCTATTTGTAGTTTTTTTTCCTTCCACAACATTATGCATGTTTTTTACATTAAAAAAAAGTAAAAATTATGCAATGTAACTTTTTTTAAGAAGCAAATTAAAATTTATTTTTGTTTTACAAATATCACTTATATTTTATTTTTTAAATTATATATATTAAGAATCTAAAAATATACTCTAAGTAGATTATCATGTATTTAACTTTATTTTTTTTAACAAAACTCCTTATTTTTCTCCTTGTTAGAAAAAATTGATATTAGAGAAATACATAAATACTTAGTTAATTACAATGTAACTTAAACAACAAAAAAATCATCCATGTCATTAAATTACTTATAATAGAATTTCAAAAAAAAATAATACAAGAAGCAATAAAAAATGAATATCATTAACTTAACGTAATATTGTTTGGATTAGCAATCTATAACATTAGCACACCCTAAATAGAAAGTATCATTATCACTTGAAGTCTTAAAAATGAATGACATTAAATATTATTATCATTATATATTATTAACTTAATGATATATCAATTACATAACCTATAAGACATACAAAAAGACTTAATAAATACTATTTTATTAATTTAATTACCTAATGTCATTATCACTTAAAGTCTTAAAAAATGAATGCAATTACCTATCATTAACATAATGATATATAAATTATATAAGCTATAAGATGTAGAAAAAGACTTAATAAATACTATATCATTAATTTAATTATAACATCTTAATTCCAATTTCTAAAAGCTAAGAGGGTTTTAAAATCGTTATTTTAGATATCAATTTAAATTTAAATAACAAACAGCCTAATTTCAGAGATTTTTTAAAGATAATGATATTGTAATCCGTTTGAAATCTTAAATATGTATCTAATTATTCTAAAAAAATAAATTAAAACAAATAATATCATTATTTAGGTCATTAATGTTTTTATATATATACATTGGGATATATAAAGAATATTTATAAATTGAAAACATATTTAAAATCTATAAATAAAAAAAAGATCACATGTCTCATTAATCTTAAAAAAAAAAAAAAAACAGAGAGAAAGAAAGAAAGAAAAGGGAGAGAGAGAAACACATCCTAAAGAGTCTAATCGGGTAGGGCCCAACCCTTCACAAAGGTGGGGCCACTCCCACCAGGTGGGCTTAAAAATGTTTTTCAAAAAAAACATCACAGCTAGCCAATTGCCTCTGTACGTGTCTCTACGAAACTTGAAGGCTAAGTGACACATGTCAACATTCACGTGTGAAATGCAAGCTTATATAGGTTGGACTTCAAACTTAGGAATTTAAACCGTGACTCGCTAGGATGTGAAATAAAAATATTATACACTATAAAACTTTTATATGATATAATATTTGAGTTTAAGCTCATATACGAAATATTTTTTTTATTGTCTTAATCGTGCATTCTATATCTCCTAATCTCTGCATCGCGCAAACCAAATGCTATTCTTTTGTGGGGAAAACAAGAAGAAGACCAAAAAAAAAAAAAAAAGAGATCACGTGGTTAATTATGCGTCCCGTTTCCACGAATGACTATTATTGATGTGTCGTTTGTATAAAACTACTGGTTACTTTTAGATAACCACCTGTCGTTTTTAGCAAGGTACATGAATTAGCGGTAAAACGGCATGTCTTTCAGTCATCATGTGAGGTCAGTGACTAGAGCAATATCAATAGTTTGCCATATCAGTAGTTTGTAAAAGTTAATATGATTTCCTACGACAAATTTGTCTACTATATATTTAACGGTTATTACACATTGAGAGCATAAAATTATTGCACAAACTTATATATGTAATTGAATGGACAATTAGTATCAAAATAGAAATTCACATGGTAACAAGGTTAGCACCTAAAAGACTACCCATCCCACGCCAGACTCATCCCTCGTTAGTCGTTATATTATTAAAATAAAAAATACAAATAGTTCCAGAAGCAAAAAGTAAGGAAAACAACAATCTAACTCAAGGATATAACAACTAAAAATAAAAGCCTAAATTGTTCGATTTAGAGACCTTGTTTGTGTATCCTACTCTTTTGAGTTGGTAATCAACTGGGTGTGTATTGGTGTATGGTTAGATTTATTCCTATGTCATATCGCTCATGTAATGGTTGTTTTTAACGAGCTTTGGTTATGCTCAATTTTTTATGTACCCAGAGCAAGGGCAAAGCCACCCACTGACAAAGATGGACAGCCGCACTCCTTGAACTTTTTTTAACCTTGTATATAAAATTTTATAAAACTTGTGTTTTGCTCCCTCCCCCAACTAAAATTGTGTTATGTCCCTCTTAAAATTCTATTTCACCTATCATAAAATTCTTTTTATTTTCCCATCTCATTAGTACAATTATGCCTCAACTTCTCCTGATTAATTTCCTAGCTTCGCCCTGGGTCATGAGGGTCTTTCCCTGTTGAGTCTCTACGCTTGTGTTTGTCCATGTATTTCATTCATCTTCACTAGTAGATTCGGTTAATATCCTGGGTCAAGTTTTTTGTAATTGGTAGTCATCATTCGCGACTACTTTTTGACATGTATCTTGTTTGAATATTTGAAATGAAATTTTAACTTAAAAACTTAAGGAAAATTAAATAGATTAATCTCAACACGGTTCATCATTTTCTAATTTATGGATAAGAGTGGGGTACTGCTACCTCCATATCCGCTACCCTCTTTTTGTCTACTATCTTTATTGCTAACTTAAGACGAAGCTAGAGTAGGCAAATCTCTATCTAAGATTCTGTTCATATCTTACTCATTTGTCCATTAAAAGTTAAAAAAAATGTTCTTCTAATAATATCAAAACTCATAACAAATTTGATTAAAATAAATATAAAATCCAGCAAGTTTCTAATGCTCTTTAGTTTATAACTATATGTGGGGTCTGGAGTGGGGTGGGGAGCTTTCCTTAGGGAGCTTTCCTTGCCCTATCCTGCCTGCAATTGAAGGGCTAATTTTAGCTAGAGCTGGCAAAATCGTGTTGCGTGTCGTGTTCATGTCAGCATATTTACAGCACGACGCAATTAGGTCGAATATGAACACGACACGATTAATAACGTGCTAGAAATGTAAACACAAACACGATCCGTCTATGGCACGTGTAACATAGCACGACATGATTAACATGATTACTAAACGAGCCGTAATGGATTGACATGATAACATCACATATAGAGCATGTTTATGACCCAATTCACCAAAAATTAGAAAAAAAAATAAAAATAAATAAATAAAGTGAATAAAAAATTTAATAAAAACATAATATCTAATTAATACTAACCTACTGTAAATATTTTGAATATTTTTATTTCTAAGTTTAAATGTGTTATAAATAGACGGGTCGTGTCGTGTCGTGTCGACATGTTTATGGCCCATTTAATTAAACGATTTAAGGCGTGTTAAACGTGTTAACACGAATCCAGCTCATTTATTTTCGTGTTATTCATGCTAACCCATTTATGGCTCAATTAATAAATATGCGATCCAAAGCCGTTTATCTCGTGTCATTTTCATATCGTATCATCGTGTTGTGTTTGAAATTACCGGTCCTAATTTTGGCCTTTATACTCAAGCTTGTCTCCATAAAATGTTACGTGCTTTATTAGAGGCCGGTACCCACAAACAGCTATCTTTGCAAATAGAAATGACATCAAACGACAATTTTCATATCGAGGAAATTATGTCTTTCATTGTCCATGTCGTTTGTAATGCTTAATGTAATTATTCAAGCAATGAACGACAAGAAGTTGGTGACGACATATCGCCCATATCCTTCAAAATATTTTTATAAAGATGCATTTTCTTTCATTTGATTTTAATGAATACTTATCTTCTTTCATGTTGTTTGCGCCCGACTATTTCTTTGGAACAACATCAAATGAAAGACTTTTTTACTCTGAACGACATGTCGTTCGTACAATTTAGAAAAACGACGTTCACAGCAACTGATGGATAAAGGGTTTTCCAGAAAATTACACAAACGACAATTAGATGAAACCAACAGGCCACAGATTTTCATCCGTGTCGTTCGTGGAATATCGTTTTAACTTTTAAGGGACGATAAAGAGTACCCTTTTGTTTGGATCATCAGTTTGATGTAACTCGTTTCAATTCAAACACAAAATAATGCTTGGCATAGGGAAAAAAAATGTCATATTCAATCAAATCATCAATTATCAATTCAATTCCATTTGCTATAGTAGTACTTTTTGTCTTTTTCTCTATATGCAAACGCCCATTCCAATCCTTTGTAATTCAACCTGATTTTTATTTTTAAAAAAAAAAAATCTAAGCAGCTAAACACCAATATCAACGGAAAATATGAACTTGAAGTACTCATTCTAATCCATACACTAAGTCCAATGCAGACTTTTTCAATTCAAATTGGCGGATGAAACTGATTATGATATGCCTTCGTAAATAAAAATTTTAACCCAAAAAACAAGATCTAAAAAACAAACAAACAAAACACACAAACATGAGAAAATAGAGGGAAAGATTATATTAAGACCTTTTTATAGAGCTCATCAATAAGATCTTTTTATATCCATTGGATATGAATCTCATAGTAAAAAATTAACAAGCCTAAAACAAATATAATGAGCCTAAATGTATCAGATGATCAAAAACTTAAAAATTGAAAATTCAAAAGCAAAATATAATTTTAAAAAAAAAAAAAATAGATCTCTACTGCCATAGGAAAGGTCTTACCGATGACATCAAATCTAGCCGATGACCTCAGATTGCAATGGAGGTCGATCTGTAGAACTTTGTCACCGGCCTACCATGACTGGCACTACTAAAACAACAAAGTAAATTGTCCGTCTCACAAGTTCCTCATAGGATCAACGTACTACTCGTCATTGCCATCCTCGATCGTCGTTGCTTTCGCGGTTAATTTCGAGCTGAAAGGCCCACAATATAATGTCCATAAAATTCATTAGTTTAAATCTAGAATTTAATTCAAATTTAAATAATAAATTTTCTCAATAATTCATATTTTGATAATTATGACACGATGTGAATTATATATGATAAATTTTGATGTGTATTATGTATGTAATTTTATACAATTTAGAGCATTTTAAAATGTAAAAATTTTATAAGTTTAGATACTCAAAAATTTGTAAAATACTCTTAAGGAAATATCAGTGTCACATGGATTATGTTAAAAATGCAATTTTTGTGACATCTATTATGAAGAAAATTTTGTTAGTAAGAGTAGAAAATCATGTCATAATCTAAAACTGTAAAGAAGTCGTCCGTTTGCCAATCAATTAAACTTGTAAAGATTGTTGGAATACAATATAATGAGAAATTCAAACACAATTCAGTATAATTATACAGAAATTTTGCTTACATGGATAGATAGATAGGCTACTATCTTAGAACTTAAATAGTATAGGTATAAAATAAACCAATATAACTTTATGATGTTAAAAAAATATATTCTTAATTTTACACTAACTATATAAAAAAAATACATTGTAGTGTAAATTTAGATTGTTTGAAAGTTGATGTGGGACACATGGGATACCTCAAAAGTTGTTAGAAATTTTCAAAATGCTCTATGCAACCTGAATTTGCCAAATGTATGGGGGCAATTTTTTTTATTTTTTTTTTTTTTTTTTACATTTTAGCCCCTAGGACGAGTCTATAAAAGCCAAGGACTTAGATGGAACAAATTTGCTTTCTTTTTCCTCAAGTTTTGCTTCATGAAAAGAAAACACTATTCACCCTTTCTCCCCATAAGAAATCCACCCCCTCGCAAGTCTTTTATCACTCAAGATTTTATTGTAAACACTCTCCAATCAACATATAACCAAGAACAAATGATCTTGAAGTGGTCTAAAGTATTTCCTGGAGATAAAACCTTAACTTTTTCTACGTGTTTTAGTGTTTTTACCTAAGTTTTGAGTAGGATTTTATGGGTTATGCCATAGAGATTGTCAAGGAAGATTAGAAGGGCTTTAAGTCCCAAAGAGGAGAAACAAAAAGTTTAGGAATCTCCTAAGTAAATTCTAAACCCTAGACTTGTGTAAATTTAAGTATTTCTAGAGAATATGTGTAATTTGTGATGCATGTGGACTATGCCATATAAGAAAAACTATATGGCATGCTTTGTTTATATGTTATGTGGATGATAATATAATTAGAAATTTCAACAATTTGGTTTTTGCACAAAAAGGAGAATTTTGTTTCACTTTTGTGTCATAACATAAAGTTTAAACAATTTTCAAAGATGTGGGTTTTTGATAGACTTAGAGCCCGAATTAATTTCCAAAAAAAGCGTGAGATTTATTAGAAATGATAAGATAAACAACTTTCATGAAGAAAGTTTTTGAAAATTCCAATTGAATCATGTTGAAAAACGCTAATTTTAAATCTTACCCTTTCAAGAAGTGGCCAAAACTCCCCCAAAATATTTGAATTTAGGAAAAGCTAAAACACAAAAGTTATGAATCTCGTCAAAACTGTTAGGGTTTGTAAATTGAGGTTTTTGACAATTTTATACGGATTTTCAGTTAAAAATTTTACGAGATTTAATCACAAAATTTTAAAATAGGTTAAATAGGTAAAATGTTTTGAAACGAAATAAATCTGATTCGGGAACTTTTGAATGTTTTAGTCCTTGCAAAAAAACCTAGCGCAACAATATAAAACGGTCGTTTTTGGTTTTGGGAAAAAATGTTAAGATTTTTGTATTTCGGGTTAGAACCGTAAAACTGAGAAAAAACCAGATTTTTCACTGAAATAGACCGAGTTTTTTATGTACAATTATGAGCAGTAATAAATGGCAAGATTTTGGTCAAAACAAACTGGAAAATCTTCTAAGGCCTACTAAGAGCAAAATTGCCATTTTTCACAAGAGATGGGCTCATAGTGGGATTATGTTTAAACATAACGTTAAATTGACTAGTAAAGGGAACAAATTAGTTGGATATGTAGCGCGAGATCTAAGTAAGTTTCAAACCCTACTTATGACATGAACAAATTGGTTTTCAAACACCTTATTCATGTTGCTTTATGAAATGCATTTGTTATGCATTTAAGTTACCAAGCCATCATGTATGGCATGTCATCGTAGCTAAACACTAGTAAATTTATTCACCTAATGAGATAATTTAAGTGAGTGTCGTATTAGCCTTCCGATCTAAGATGAGATTCAAGATAAGTATGTTATGATCTTGGTGATATGAAGATCTTATGCACTTGGTATACACACTTTGGCTCATAGTTTAAGATAAGTTACAAAAATAAGTTAATACTCATAATTAAGCATAATTAGAATCATGCATTGAGCAATAGCTCACCTAATTATTTCATGATGTTGGAAATCCTGCCAAAAGACCAGAGTAAGTATTGTTGAGCTGGAATTGGTGGTAGGAAATTACGATGGTCAAGGTACGGATACTGCTATTGTAAAAAGTTCCGTTGTTTTGGACTATATTTAAATATGTTTAAGTTTACAAGCTAGATAAGTGTTGCAAATATTTTTAGCAAGTATGGAGTGATGTAAATATGTTAATTAAAGTTTTTAAGTTTTTTCAAAAAAAAAAAAAAGTATTCCACATTTTATGACTAAGTAAGTCAAATCAAGTTTAAGAAAAATAAAAATTATAACAGCTTGGATAGCGAGTCATTACATGTAAAGACTTTAGAGGGTGTTCCTTAGGTGTACTGTTTTCTTCCTTGTCAGTTTACCTGCTCGGGATGATGCCGTTTGATCACGTCGACGACGAGATTTGCACACATGACTTCTCGTTCAATATCAAGTTGTCGCATGTCAATGTACGGTTCAACAATGGCGGCGAAAAGATCACCGTCATGAAGAAGGAGGAGGTGGTGGTCTAGAATCAAGTTTTTGGCGGCCACCGCCCCTCCGCCAGATGAGGATGGCGTAAGAAGGAAGAGTGTTAAACTCCAACTTAAAGAAAGAAAGAAAGAAAAAAAAAGTACCATAGATAAGACCCACTAACATAGCATTTTTCGAAAATAGAATGTGAACGATGTCCTTAAAAGAACAAATGACATATCGGTTTTCAATAGGCAAACAACAGTCATATGGGAGCGACACTTTGATATATTTTTTCTTTACAAAATTAGATTACATGTCGTTTACAGACAAAAAAAAAAAAAAAAGATATCGTTTTTGCTTCTATCGCCACAATGTTCCATTTTTTTCTAAATACATTGCTTGTAGCTTTAACAACCTAACTTCCATCTCACCTCCCCCAATTTATTTTTTATTTTTATTTTTAAAGAATCCTTGTGACATAGAGATAGTTTCGAAATCACATCATCTTTTTAAAAAAAAGGCACATGGATAAAACGTCATGTCGTTTTTGTCTGGAAAAATTTATACAATGCTCTTTATGTTGTGAAAACTATATAAAATAAAGGGAGGGAACAAAAAATGTGTAAAAGGAGCCCACCGATACAAAGCAGATGCTTCTCCAAAATTCTCATATTCACGAATTTATACGCACTTTCTTGTCAAAAATAAAATTCCAATTCCTAGGCAATAAAGAAAAAGGGTTTCCAAATTAAAAAAATAAATAAAGAGGACAACTACACCAACAGACCAATCCAGAGCTTTACAGACCTCGCACGTGTCACGGTCACACTTGAACCGCCGCTTCCGTTCCGCACACGTGTGAGAGTTCGTCGCGAAGGCTTCGATTTCCTCGGAGCCCGCTCTTATTGTCCCCTTTGCCCGCACCAGCCTTTCAATACACCCACACAGGGCAGCCAACTTTCCTTTGCTTTCTCGTACTTTCTCTCGCTTTCCCGTTAGGAATCTCGGCAACCAAGCAAACTTGCAGAGAAGATGTGGACACAACCGTACCGGAAGACCGACGTGGAGGCCGGCGCGAGGCCTCTGTACCCGATGATGCTGGAGAGCCCCGAGCTCCGTTGGTCCTTCATCCGGAAGATTTACTCGATTGTTTGCATCCAGTTGCTTGCCACCATCGCCGTCGCCGCCACCGTTGTCTCCGTCCGTCCGATCGCTCACTTCTTCGCCTCCACCGGCGCTGGCTTGGCACTCTACATCGTCCTCATAATCACGCCCTTCATCAGTACGTAATCGTTTTAGGATTTTTATAGATTTTTAGGTTTTTGATAAATTTCTTGTTTTCAGTGGAATTTGACGCTGTTTGGTTTTGGGGATTATTTCTGTTTTCCAGCGTTGTGCCCGTTGTATTACTATTACCAGAAGCATCCGGTGAATTACATGCTCCTTGGGATCTTCACGATTTCTCTCGCCTTCGCTGTTGGATTGACTTGTGCATTTACGAGTGGTAAGATTCTTGTTTAAATTAAAGATCCTTATTGTTTCAAAGATTGCAACTTTTTTTTGGACAAGAAAAGATGATCGCTTGAATCATTATCAGGATGTCGGTTTGTCATTCATACTATGTCATGGTTTCAGTTTGGGGCTTGTACTTCTTGATCAAGAATTCATCAGAAAATTTATCTCTTTAGATAAAATCATATTAGTTTTTTTATTTGTCGTATAATTTAGCACCCCCTAATTGTAAGTTGGTCTATAATTCATAAATAAGATGGTTTTTTTTTTTATATATATATGTTAAACGTAATTTGCTCACCTAGGATTGATACGTTGCTCAATTAGACTAATTTGAGTAATGCTTAAGAATCCAAAGTATGAACATCTCTCTCTCTCTTTTTTTTTTTTTTTTTTTTTCAATCTTTCTTATGTTTCATTACTGTGAATTTGTGCTTTTTTAAATCGGAAACAGGGAAAGTCATACTAGAATCGGTGATTCTAACCACCGTTGTAGTAGTGAGTCTCACTTTGTACACGTTTTGGGCGGCAAGGAGAGGCCATGATTTCAATTTCCTTGGACCCTTCTTGTTTGGAGCCGTGATGGTCCTTATGGTTTTTGCTCTCATTCAGGTATATTTTTTTTTCCTACAATCTTTTTTTGTTTAACTCTTTTGCAATTAAAACTTAGTTTATCATTAATGGTATTTGGTTCTCTAACTATGGTGTTTGTTGATTCCATTTCTGGTTCTAGATTCTCTTTCCAATGGGTAGGATCTCTGTGATGGTATATGGGTGCTTGGCATCGCTCATATTCTGTGGATACATCATATACGACACAGACAACTTGATCAAGCGTTATACTTATGATGAATACATCTGGGCTGCTGTCGCTCTGTACTTGGATATCATCAACCTCTTTCTCTCGCTACTGACAGTTTTTAGGGCTGCTGATACTTGAGGAGATGAATCCCTTGGTTCTGTTTCATCCTATCTGTTATTTCTTGGATCGAAGCAAATTTCTTGTGTATATTGTAAGATTTTCCCCCCCTTTTACGGCCTTAGCTTTCCATGTCAAAACCAAGTGTATTTCTGTGCTTGTACTGATAAAATAATTTAATGAAGTCTTCCTTCGCTTGCAAGTAAATTATTGATGCTTTCTCGACAATATTCAATTCTTGTTACTTTTGCATGGTAAAATGCAATTGGTTCACGCAACGTCTTGTCCATGTGAAAAGTTCTGGCTTATTACGCATCTGGGATGAATATATTCTACATTACAAATGAACGTATTTTTCCTTATAGAAACAAGCAAATTCGGATGGGATTATGGCAAATCGCTTACACTATAATTAGTGTCACAAGCAAACAGAAATTAAGCACTATCCTATTGTAAGAGGGGAAAAAAAAATAAAAGAAATAAGCAACGTTTTAAGCGGATACGCTTGTTCAACAATTTCAACCAAAAGCAAAAACACGTTTTCCAGGCCCAAGTAGCCGAAAGTTGGCCTTTCCATGATCCCATTTCACGACTTGTCGTTTCTGTCTTGTTAATTGACATTGAGGATTTGAACGCTCTAGGCGACTAGAGAACATGGGATCAGTCTAAACCCAAAAAATGTTGTTATATTCTTGTTAACCTCTTCTAACGCTTCATCTTTCTCTCGGCAACAATCGAGAGAAGCCTGGAAACTCCATGAGTCCATAATTCATATTCGTTCTGGTTCTTGCATTCAAACTCCACAACCCCTCGCGACTCCGTTTTCAATCCGAAGTAACGACGTTGCTCTCCACCATCGAACAAGTGTCTTCCTGGCCAAGCTGGCATGTCCTTGCACACTTCCAACACAACGTCTGCACATATTTATAGTAAACAGCACAAGTCATGAAAATGTCCACCGTCAAAAGCCTATACTTTTGACTAGTTTTTTGTCCTGTTCTGCACCACGAAAGTTTTAAAAATTTTAGCAGCTTACTCTTTTTCTTCTTAGTGATAGTCCCAGCAACGTGTGTACTTTTCATCTTCAGCATCACCTACCCACCAAAAAAAGCCAGGGATTTTGATTAGTCAAATAGAAGGCCCTGCAAGTAATTAACAAAAATAGAAAAAGGAAGACCCCGCCTCGGAAAATAGTTTAAACCTAGAGACTAGACCTAAAACAGTATATATAATTTAAAGTTTATAGAAAAAAAATACTGTAAAATTTGATTTGAATTAAAATCTTTTGATTCGAACCATGTTCTCAAATGAGGTCGTAAGTTATTTTATAAAAAAACAAAAAACAAGAATAGAAAAAAGAGTCTCACTTACCTGACCAGTTCGGTGAATATAAACACACACGATTTTCCAGTGAAGATCACCTGTGAAAATCAGATTGTATTAGTATGTTATCAAACAGGCTTTCTTTAACAAGTCTTTTAAGTTGACCATGTTACCTTTGCGGGTGCGTTTGAGGAGTTCACTGCCCTTGGCTAGGAGGTCTTGGTTACAAACTCCTGGGAAATTGTCAAGAGGGCATATTTCTCCACTAAAGCTGGAAAGATTGGAGTCATCCATATTGGCTTTACCACAAACCCCAAGTCCCATTCCCTTCTCAACTGGTATCACCGCCGCTATATTCCACACTTCCTTCAGTGCCCTTGCTTTTAGTGTTGCTGCTCCACGTAAAGCTGCACACAAAAAGGAACATTTTAGGCCCTGTTTTGTTTGCAGGTTTGCATAGCGGCGATTCAAACCGATTTGAACTATAAATTTTGAATTATGTGATTTAAAGTTCAATCTAAACTGGTATTCAGAAGTGTGAATTCTAAATATGGAATAAAATCTAAATTAATTATTGGATAGTTTATTGTAATGTTTGCATTGTTAATTCAAGATGTCAATTCAAAGTTTGGACTAGAAATACTGCATCACTTTAAATTCTATGAAAGAAAAAACTACAACAAAACTGGTTCTAGTTCGAACAGGTAAATAAAAAATAACAACATTTACAAATTCATTTCAAACATCTGTTCATGACTAAGAAGTAGAATATAAAATAAGGGAGCTGAACAACTAGAATATAAAATAAGGGAGCTAAACAAGAGCACCTGTGGCGGCTGCAGCTGTGAGAGTAACTATATCATCATAAGAGCGGACATTGACGGCTGAGCTCACCATAGAAGTGAGGTGGTCGTGATCTGCTCCTAGAGACTCCGCCGCCTCGGCACACTGCGCGGCTACTAATGCAGCAGCGGACGCCACAGCGGAGTCTGTCTTGGCTGCTTGCTCATTCTTTCCTGATGCAGAAGAGGCTGCCGTGGCAGCCGCAATGGCGGCCACAGCAGCAGCCACTGCAGCCACCGAGACCGCGGCATGGATTTGCGCATTGTGTGCTCTAGTTTCCTCCTTTTTGCGCTCTTTCCTATCTTTAAGCCATCTCCCTACGGTCTTGGCTCCACCGGCTGTGGGGGCGTTGACATTGCCGCCGCTGGTCCGGCCGCTACTGAATAAGGGCTGTATGGTGTTGTGGGAATTGAAGAACTGCACAACGATTAAGAGCACCGTTTATATTCTTTCAAAAATACTTCAAAAAAAAAAAATTTGGCTTTCTGCTTAGGCTTTGATCCCATTATTGTTTGCCTTTAAGCTTTCTATCTTTTGTGACGAATGGTATGATCTTAAAAGCTGAAATTAGACCTTACGAGGCCACATATAGAGGGGAAAAAAGGTCATATAGTAATAGTCCCTCTGCTATTTACGTTCACTCTTTTTTTATTTACCTTAAAAACTAGCGAGCAAGCATATGAAGCCTAACAGTAACAGGTAAAAATTACTGGGAAAGTGAAAAAAGAAAAAAAAAAAAATCTAAGAGCCCTCTTCTTCCAATCTTTCTGTTTTTTTTTTTTAAATTGGTACCGAACCCACTGAAGTATGAGTTCATGCTGAGGTTACCTTTTACCTCATCCAAACAGAATGGGGGACAGGCCCATCAACTCAAATTCTGAATTAACTGGCGTCCATATTCTGCCTTTTACTTTTCTGCCTAACAAGTTACTAAAGTTTTTTTTTTTTCTTTTCAAGAATATTTTTGTATATGAAAAGAATGTAAACGGGTTTAGAAACATTGCTCCCACCAAAGATTCGAACTATAAACATTGTGTTTATTTAAATATTGTAAAAAAAATATTGTACAAAAATTAACTTAAACAATAACTTTTTAATTTAATTAGGGATTTTCAAACACACTTATATTTGACAATTTTAATTCATATTAGTTTCTTTATTATTTTTTTAAAAGCATTTAAATTTTTATTAAGTGTTTAACGAACATGTTTAAGACTAAACTTTTTTGTTAAGATATAACATAAAATTTATGTTATAATAAAAAAACAAAAAATTGTTACAATATAAGACCCTCATACGCTATAATATTTTAAACTAAAAAATTAATTCTAACCTTGTTTGCTAAACAAGGTAAGCTTTTGGGACTAACATTTTTCTTTTGAGAACATTATGTTGCAATATATTACCATCAATTTTTATCCAATGTTTTCTTTCACTGAATAATGAAAATTAGTTCCAACATGCAGTCCCATCTCCATCCTCCAATACAATTATCAGTAAAGTTTTATCAAAGACAAAATAAAAGAAAGGAAGAGTATGAGTAAAGAAAAAGGGGGGAAAGACAGGACATCAGAGGGAGACAGATAAAAGCCGATGCCGGAGAGCCTGGTTTGCTTGTTTCCTCTGAAGAAATATGTTAAAGTGGTACTAAGATTTCACACTTCACACTTTGTACGATATTTTACTAATAAAGTTGGTGAAGAATCCAAGAGAGTAGAGGAAATTAGACCTTATCGACGTCGTCAAATTCATCAGAAGGAGATATTGGTGGGCTATCCGTCTCTGTCAGAGACCCTCCATTCAATGGCCCACTGCTGTGCGAGAGCCTCCCCGATGTTAATGGCGATACCTCCTTTAAACACCAGATAAAACAACACATAAAAAAACTCAAATAAAACAAAACAAAACAAAAAAATACTATAACTAAAGCAAAACTAAAGAACAAGCCAAAGAAAAAGAACCTCTCTCATAGACTGCGACATTATACGGTCAAGCACGAGCTGAGAAGTGGCAGAGGAAGCGAAAGAGAACTGGTTTCCGGCAATTGGGGGAATGATTTCTTCGGATTCTCTGATGATGTCTTCGGCTATGGAAGTGTTGGTGCAAGAAGAAGAGCTGTTTGCAGACTTGGAAGAAGAAATGCAGCAAGAAGAGGAAAAAGAAAGCGGAGGACAAGGGTTGGTGTTGTTACTATTATTATTATTAGGAGCCAAAGCTTTGGAGACTTCGAGAGCCGAGGCACTCCATGACCTTGAAAGGAACTCCATTGGGGCTCTTGGGCTCTCCGGCAAGTGGGAAATGTTCGCCGGACAGTACTCCGGCCGGCGAGACTGTCTAAGAGGCAGTGCCTCTTCCATCAAAGTGGTAAAATATTTTTGTAATAGAATAATGGTGTGACACTGTAATAAGTGAGTGTGTATGCATATATAAAGCGAAAGTGTGAGACTCAGAATTAGTTTATTGGCTATTTCTATTGTAATGTGTTTGTAGTAAGTCTTGGTCAACAGTGAATAAAGGGCCGTCTCTGGGTTATGGTATAGTGGCATGTGGGATATGTACTTTTGCTGTGACGAGAGGGAAAGATAACTAGGACCCACATGACTTTTTATTAGGGTAGTTTGCTTGGAAGGTCATTTACTTTTTTTAATAGGTGGTCATTTAATTTATTTTATATTTTCAGTTATAAACAATATAAGATTTTTACATGTTATAAAAATAATAAAAAATTATTATAATATAAAATTTTTACATACTGCAGTAAAAATAGTTTTAACCTTTATCATTTTCTTAAACACTTTATTAATTTTTTTTTATCTTGACAAAATTACCCTCAAACTATCACAACCTTGACAGTTAAATCTTTACCACCAAAATCCTTATAAACCAAAAACCGTAAATTTATAAGGATTTTAACACGGGGCATTCTTTTTTAATGAAAATACCAAAGTGCCCTCAAAGAGGTTATCAAAAAAAACAAAAAAAAAAACAAGAAAACAGAAAAGTCAGAGTCGCACCAGTGTCACTTTCCTTCTTTTTGCTCGTAATCCAAAGCGATCACCTTAGGGCATGGATTGAATGGGAAGCTAGAGAATGAAAATGATAAAGAACCCAAAATTACGTCAATCCCACAAAAACATCTAATTAAAAATAAAAAAGAACTCCTATAGCAAGCGCGACCAAAGGATAATTTGGGTTTCAATCCATTGTTTACGCAGATGGATATATTAATCCAAGTCCGGTTTGAGGAGATTTGGGATCTATTAATCTATACGGGTGTGCTTCAAATTCAAAAAAATTAGTGACTCAGAATTTGATTGGTTCTGAGAAGACAAACAAGCATGATGGTTTCTCTGTCGAGTTCAGCCGTCACGAGATCGTCGTTGTCTCCCCCGTCGCAGTCTCCAGCTCTGCCACTGCAAAACCCTGTCGCATCCATCGTCGGCCCCCAAGCCAAATGCCCAATTGTGGAGTTGCTTCCTCTTCCCTCTAGGTTCAATTGCAGATTGTTCTTTTTAGAGAACTATAGATTTGAGCATTTGATGTTGGATAGTTGGTTCTAAGTTTGGTTTTGGATATGAGAATCTCTTTTAAGCTTGCCTTATTTTTTTTTGTAGATCGAAAATTATAAAGAAAGAAAAGCTTGTCTGATTTGCCACGGGCCCTTCTCCATCATCTCCAAAGTTGTCGAAATTGAAATTGAAAACCTTGCCGTCCTTTAAATCGAAACCCCACCGTGCACCAGCTCTTTTCTCTCTCTTTAAAACTCCAGACCTACTTGTTTTTTTAATAATTTGTTTTTTTATTTGATTTTTAACAAAGTTATTAGTTATTTTACCAAATTATCCTCCCTAATAAGATCACGTATAGTGCATATGATGTATTCTATTAAAAATGTGTTTCGGTTTGTCGGAAAGAGTTTGAACTGCCAATATCAAAAGCTTAAGGACCGCTTTGTCAAAAAAAAAAAAAAAAAAAAAAGACCAAATTTAACTTTGTTTACAGTCTGTTGGGAAATTAGGTATTTTTTAATTTTAAGGATCGCAAAAACGAATAATTGTAAAAAACAAATTGGAGAAAAAAAAAGAGAGACACTAAATTTTTATACAGGTTTGTCCAAATTCGAGACTATGTCTTGTTTCTGCCCTCTGCAGATTACACTATGATAAAAAAGATTACAGATTACAGATTACAAAAAAAATTTATCACACATTCTCAATTTATGTTTTTCAAATCTCTATTCTACCTAGCACCCTGTGGGAATTTTCCTCTCAATAATAGAACTCTCACAAAAATATGTCTCATACAAAATAATGCTACTCTTTTACAACCCTAACCATCTTATGCCTATTTATACGCAAAAAAAAAAAAAAAAATAACAACTAATAAGAAACCCTAGTAGTTTTCCGTTTTTAGGCCTTTAAAGACATAACTTTTACACAGAAAAATCGTAAAAAGACAGCCTCTGGGTGCCGTAACTCTCAAAACCAGCACCGCGGCTCTCAAAACCGACATTGCGGTTCTGGTTTGCACTCGGGTGGACGTGCTACTCTTTTACAACCCTAACCACCTTATGCCTATTTATACAAAAAAAAAAAAATAGTAACTAATGAGAAACCCTAGTAGTTTCCTGTTTTTAGGCCTTTAAGACACGACTTTTACACAGAAAAATCGTAAAAAGACAACCTCTGGGTGTTGTAACTCTCAAAACCGGCACCACGGCTCTCAAAATCGGCATTGCGGCTCTGGTTTGCACTCGGGTGGACGCCGCGGCGCTGGTTAGAATTTCATATGGGCGCTGCGGCGCTTGGCCACTGCCCTCTATTCTTCTTTTTTTTTTCTTCTTCTTCTTTTGTTAGATTGATTTGGCTCCACCTCTGCAACAAAGTCCTCTTTTGTTTAACGAGCTTTTGGTTTAAAACTCCTAAAGGGCTTATTAATGACAGATTAGTGTCTCTTTCTTGGGCTGCTTCATAAAGGGTTTTGCGTGTTAAATGTCAAGTGATTTTGTGTAAAAGAGAAAGAGATTGTTCAAAGATGCATTTATTTATGGATACCCCCGCCAAAGGTGGGGTTAGAGAGTGTGGCCTATGTAGGATTCATCATGTGAATTTGTGGCTAATCACTCTGTTCAAAAAGAGCTTTATAAGCTTAAGATGGTTGGAAATTGGAAGTAATTATCCACTTTTTTGCAACTTTTTTTGTTTTATTATTTATTTATTTATTTTCTTTTTTATGCGTTACTCTTTCTGATTCTTATTTCATTGTCTTTGTTTCTCTTTTTAGCTAACTATTGTGACTGCCAACATTGCAATGATACGGTGTCACGTTTCAAATCAGCCCGAAATATCAGGCATCCAGTGGTGTGCTTTCACATTATCAAATGTCAGGTCGGTTTAGTTTGTGGTTGGAAGGGTGATGGTTTAAAATAGGAAGTTTGGAAAGTGCAATTTAAAAACTAAGTTTAAAATCTTAAAAGTAAAAACGAGGTATTCTTGAATTTAAGAGGATTTTAGGTTCAAACTTTCAAATTATGGTTTAAAATGATTCTTCAACCTTTTGTTTCAAATGTCCGCTCACATAAAAATTTAAGTTTGAAACCTAGGGAATAATAAAACAAACACCTCGTCATAAGCCAAAGTAATCTCATACAAGCCCCGAATTTGAGTTCATCACGCCCCGTCCCCGTAAATTCAAAAGGCTTTCCATGTGGAATCACTGCTAAATCTTCTCTGATAATCTTAAAGGTTTTGTGTATCCAATTTATGAAAGGCTTTTTCGAATTTCTGGCCCAGTTCTGAAGAGGGGTCCCAAGTGCAAGGCCACATAACATAAGAAGTCAGGGAGGGCTGGTGAGCTTGAAAGTGGCCTTAGTGATTGTGTTCCAAACCGGTGTTAAGTGTTGGCAACGTCCAGAGCCGACAAATTTGGAGGTCCAGACAAATTATAAGGTGAAAGCTTTTGCTTCTTTACCATTTTGGAAGACAAAGCTGCGCACCAGAGAGAGACCTATGCTAAAATGCGCGTGCCTGCGCACGTCATCGTCTAGTACCTTGGGTCCTTAGTCACACAAGCACATGCTTTTTTAATTTCTTTTTTTCAAAATTTTCTGACTGAAGAGGATTAAAGCTGAGTAAATGATAGGAGAGACAGCATTCAGCCCTGTCTTTTTTCTCCCTTTTTTTTGGTTTGGTTTTTGTAGATTTTTTTTTTTTTGGCTCCCGATTATTGACCAAAGAGACAACCTGTATTCCTTTTGCCACATTTTCCCAAAGATCATTACCACCTTTCATTTTCCATAGCAGTTCAAAGTATGTACTTTCTGTTTTTTCTGGTGCATTCAATTTTAGCCGATTTTTATTTGTTCAGTTTCTGCTTTAATAGGCTGTTTCGCATTCAGTTTGAAGTTTAAAAACTGTAGCACGTGAGAGTTTTATACTGTAACAATTTTTTTGTTTTTGACTATAGCTACCGATAGCTTTATACTGTTTACAATTAGAACTGATGAGTTAAAATTGAAGTGTCAAACGAACACTAAATGACATTGTGATTGTAGGACGAGGAAAGAGCATAGGCTTCGCAAGAAGCATATTCACTCGTAATTCTACAAAAGAGTGGCTTTGAAACATTATGCGTATAGCAGTAAAGGTAAAATGCACGCTTGGTGTTGCAAATGCATTATGAGATTTTTATGCAGTTTATACATCATGACATGAAACAGTAAAGGTCATCTTCAATGTTTTGTGGGGTAATGTCTATAATCTATGTATATGGGGCCTCGCGTTTCTTTCTCTCCCTCCAATGAAATGAGCAAAAGATTCTGTTCTGCTTTTTTCTTTGCAAAATTTCAAACAAGGGGGATTACCATATATCAACATCAGATAATCCAAACAGGATTGGCTGTATCAAGGATTGGTACTTTGCACACACCACTTATGACATGTTCAGTAGATTCAAGTGCAAAAGATGGGATTATCTTCTTAAAATAGAACTTTGCTTAAACAGAAATGAGATTAAGTCATAACTATATCTTGCTTCCATAATTTCAGCTATGAAAAAGGCAATTCAATTTGACGAGATGAATATAGTTTTCTGAGAGAAAAATGCTTAGAGGCACCTAGGTGCGAGTCACCACAACCAAGAACAAGGAGGCCCTTTTACTCTCAGTGCACCTAGTATTGTCCATTTTCAAAAATAGGTAATTTTTTTGCTGCTTTGTTTAAGATATATATCAAGACTATTTAAGCACCTGTTGACCTGAACAAAGTGTAGATATCTGACAAAACCATTTTCTCCAAAATTAATGCGAATGTGATTAAGCCCTCAGTTTCATGAGTTGCAGGAAGGCAGGCAAGTATGAGATGATTAATAGTTTATTTAGCAAAATTAGTTCTAACCAACTTTTTAGTTAAGACTAGTGTTAAAATCTTACACATTACAGTAAAAAAAAATGCTATAATATAAAACTCTTATATGCTATAATATTTATATTTCTAACAATAATTTTAACTATCATGTTAAGTA
Organism: Artocarpus hirsutus; assembly: GCA_946598075.1. Classification (NCBI taxonomy): domain Eukaryota; kingdom Viridiplantae; phylum Streptophyta; class Magnoliopsida; order Rosales; family Moraceae; genus Artocarpus; species Artocarpus hirsutus. Next base: position 78,879 of record CAMOHE010047095.1, on the reverse strand, counting down.
TTTTATAAGATTTTTTTAAAGACGATAAGAACTTTTTTTTTTTTTTTTCAAGAATGATAAGATTAACATACGCACAAGACAATGCAGAGGTCAGCACAACAACTAAAGTTTCTATAGACTAGGCATTAAGCGCCAAAAGTGATAAAGATTACCTACACCACGCAGGAATCCAATAACTCATTTAGTGGCCAAAGGAAGCCTTTGTTTAACTTTCGGTGGATATCTTTCTGATGCAAACATAGCTTAAAGGAACCGACTATCCAATCACAGAAAACACGATGAGTGGGAGGGGAGAAGGGAAGAAATAAACAAAACATGTCAATCGTGATGAAAAAATAAAACCTTATCAGTATGATAAAATATACGTTATTGCAAATGGATATATTGCTACCACAACCAGCACCACAAAAATCATTATGCAAAACCAGTCTTTAGTAAAACATAAGTAAGCGTTAATCTTATTTTTAGTTTCCGAATTATGAGCCAAATTTCGTTTAGACCTGACTATTAAAACGTCTTTCTCCGTCAACTGTTAATTCTGATTGTCGAAACTTGATGAAAAAAGGTAAGTGAGGAAAATGTGCGGTCTAACCAGCAGTATTAATGTAGACTTAATTTGAGCCTTAAGTAAATCGAAAACCTGTTCTAGAATGTTTTAAAAGAAAAAAAGAATGAGATTTGAATCTATAATTCAGACAAAAAGTAGGAATAATCCTAGATATAAGTCAAAGGGTTTCAACTAAACATAAGATGAAAAAATGGTTTCCCGTCACGGTTCTCACACAACTGTGATAGTGATTACGGAAGGGATACTATTCCATTCGAGCATTGTCACTATCCAATAATAAAAGATAGGTCTTGCAATATACGATCCATAAATAAGGCCCGCATTTTATCATTTTAATGCTTAACACGGATGATATGTCCTGACATTTTTCATTCCATCACACTGCAATTAGCAATTCCAATCAGAATTGAGTCTTATCTATTGGATTGCAATCCACTGCCACCATAGTACTGCTTCGTGGTCTCACGGGAGAATTCTGCAAAAGTCATCCCGTCCTTTAACCTCGACGAGAGCGGCGGTACTATCTTCTCGATCTCTTCAATGCTCTCATTCTTTTCATTAATGGCTTTATCCTCCCCCGAAGAACGAACCGGACACTGATAATCCGTCACGCGCAAAACCTTGTCCCACGCTGGTTGCAAGAACACCACGAAAGTTTCTCTGCTCAGATTCTCCAACTTCGTCGGAGGCCCGGCGACGGAGTGGAGGGTCGCCCGGAGCTTTCCCTTCGAAATCACCTCGGCCGATTCACCGACCTGAACGATAAAGCTCTCCGGCGACGATTTCGCCATGAAAATTCCCTTCTTGTTCGGATCATATATTTGCAGAAAAGTATGTCCTTTGGGGTAACCACATTCTACATTCCGAGATTCCTCCGATTGAAAAATAAACATCGGAGAAGTCAACACAGTGAAAATTCCGTAATCGTAGTGCCATTGTTGCCACAGATTACAATCAACTCCGTTACAAATTCTAGGTTCCTCACCACTGGATTGCTTCTTTCGTTCGGTCTTGGAATTCGTGACCTTTCTTCTTAGGGCTTGTTTCACAAGAAGACGGCGATCTAGCTCTGAATGGTAGTGTATGAGACGTCCTTTCGCAGCACACGATTCGACTAAGCTCTGTTCAAGCTCTTGACCTTCAATGGCGTCATCGCAGACTCGAGCGAGACGGACACCGAGCTCCATCATGCAAAACCCTAGCTTCTTCAAATTGCTTCCCAGGTTCTTATACTCGTCATCCTCAGATCCGATGGACCTATCAGCTAGCTCAAGATCTTCTTCAGAATTAGAATTCTGCTCGAATTTCAGCTGCATTGCGAAAGAGGACACATTTCTCTCCGGATTCTTCAATGGAACATCGCTCCGCAATCTGTGCTCCTAAAACACAGCAATTAAGAATAGATAACCGCGCTTAACTTCTTAAACGAGTCGAGATTATGTGCGAATTAGAGAAAATGGAGGATAAATTTACTTGCCTTGAGGATGCGCTTGCGAGATTCGGCGTCGAGAAGAGCGACTTTGCGGGCGAGCGGGAGGTCTCGGCGGAGAGCGGCGGCGTTGGGGACGCCGCCGATGGATAGCAGGCCTGGGCCCTTGGGCCCTAGGGCTTCCAATATGCTTCTTCTCACCAAATCCAGCCTTTGAAGCTCTTCCGTCGACGACGACGACGATTTAGCATAGTCCGATGACAGGAGTATGAGATCCGAATAAGAGAGTTCGTACAGCTCTAAGATTTCTGCTTCTTCCATGTTTGATGGAGAGAGAGAGTTGAGCAAAGTAAAATGTTTTGTTGAAAAAAAAAGGGCGCCGCCATACGAACGTTTGTGAAGTTCTCCAACAATATACGACAACATTTTTTACGTCGTATATAAGAAAACGGCAAAAAAAGAGAGAGCATTTATTGATGATGCATAACCTTTGTTAGCAGTACAAACGAAAGGGAAAAGATAATCGACAGCAAAGATAGTTTATTCGTCCGGAAAGTAGTTGATTTTTTTTATCATAACAAACTATTATAAAAGCTTTATACGATAACAAAATAAACTTGTTTTTCTAACATGTGTTTTAAAGAAAGCAACTGTATTTATCTGGTTGTTGACGAGATAAATTCACGTGTAAACTGTCCCAATACTCGAAACTAATTAAATCAAGTTCTAACAAACACAATCTTTAGCAAATGGAAAAAAATTACTAAATAAGATGACAATCCTGAAGCCTAATTTCTAAAACTGAAGTTTGAGATAAGTTAACATTAACCCAACAATCCAAATTAAATAAGACGTCTTCTGAGTTGGAAGACTTCTTTCGGGCTCTTTTCGAGCCCTTCATGTACAAATGGCAACTTCATAATTAAGACTTCTATGGAATCTTCCTCTAGACTATGCAGCAGTCTCCTTGAAGCTTTTAGCCAACCAAATTGCGGTTTCCCTGGGAGAAACCTTTTCTGGTCCGAATGGCTTCAACAGCACGCCTAGCTCTTCGAACCTCTCTTGTTGCAAGAGACGTGCACTGAACTCCAACAGCCCTTCCAAGGCCTCTGCGCGTTGCTGGTATGACGACGTGTCAAACCGACGCTGACGTGATTCGGAAGATGACCAGCTGGATGCACCAGTTGTAGGGTTGTGTTCAGAGGACTCGCTGCCATTTTGTGTATCACCATGGCTTAGGTCAGAGAAGCTGGGCCTGGAGACAGCTCTGTCCACAACCTGCACCATGCACTTGTCCTTTGTGATCGAGCGGTCAGCAATGTCTGCTGAAGAAGAGGAGCACTGAGCAGATGTTGATGAAGTTTTGCGGATGGGGAAGAGAGGATCCTCAGAAGAGGCCAAGGGAAAGACAGCAATCTTGTCTATGCGCGGTGCATTAACAGAGACATCTGGAGACTCCACGCTTCGAAGGAGACCGACATTGTTTCTGTAAGGGGTTTGCAAAGCAGCACCTCTCGTTGACAATGGAAGAGATGCTCTCCTTCCTAGCTGGGCAGAGTTTCTTGCCGGAGTATGCAACATCGGAAGCTGCAAATAAGATTATGGTTAAGCGCCATAGTACAAAGCTCTATAATTTGTTTACAAGCAGTTATATTAAAGACATTCCCTTACGCTTATCGTACATGTTTTTGGTAAGATTGAAAACTACAAATTGAATCATCCTGTACAAACTTACTGAATCACGTTTCGAGCCGACATGAGAAACCTTGGTCGTTGTGATTTGTCTCCTGGGAGCAGTAGATACTTTCACCGCCGTCGATCTTGGAGTTTCAGCAACAGTTGAAAATTTTGTTGTCACTGACTTCTCAATATCATACTTGTCATGGACGCTTCCAATGGGTAACGCACTGAACTTATGATCCAAAATTATTGGAAATCTCTCTGCCATCTTGGAAGAACACGATGAGCCCTGTTCGGTTCCAGATACACTGGGATTTAAGGTCCTGTCATTGCTGAGTGACCGCCTTTTCTCCCTGACAGTACAAAATGGAACAACTTCTGGCTCCATAAATCTTGTCTTCTTAATGTAGTCAGGGTTGGACCACACAACCGGAAAAGTGTTCCGTCTAGGGCTGTTTAATTTCATATGAATCTTTAGGATATGAGGTTGAAGATGGGGATGACTAAGCAACTCTGCAGCCTGTAAAAATAGGGGTACGTCAACTTCCTGCACAATCATGCACTAAGACAACGCAAATGTTTCAAACAATTTTTATAGAAAATGAAAAAGTTAAAAAGAACATACACTTGGTCTGAGTTCTGGATTTTTCCGGAGCATTGTCTTAATGAGACTTCTACTGCAAAAAATGAACCAGAGAACATCTCAGGAAATCTGTCTCACCAATCAATTCTCGTCATAGATAAATGAAACATATGCAATTGTAATCACAACAATAGTGGTGAAAGTAAATGAAGAGGGAAACTGACTCACAATGCACCAGAGTACATGGTTGGAAGTGGAGCCACTATGGACTTGTTTATTTTGTTAATTAAAGCTTGCATATCCTGCGCAAGCAAAAATGCAGAAACACGCCAATTAGTGCGGAACAGACTTCCAAGATATGTACTAGTACATTTGCTGGCAACATAGTGTGGCGCTGACTTCAAAAATTGAGTCAAAGAGAATCATTATTATATTCACTTCCTTTTTCCTTGCTAATGTAAATCAAAGCAAATAAACGAGATAATCCAATCCCTAACTTACTAACTTCAAACCAGCAACTTACAAAGGCCTTAAATGCAGGCTTGTGCGCAGCCATTTCATATATACAGCATCCTGGGAAACAAATTACATTTTGCACTTAAGCCAAAGAACGAATAAGATTACCGTACACACACACACACATAAAGAACCCTTACCTAAAGACCAAATATCTGATTTGGAACCATAAGGTATATCAGCAAGAAGCTCAGGGCACATATAACTTGGAGTTCCCACAACCTGCAAAGGGAGACATTGGCGCATTAATTTCAAGGCTTCAAGTGGTTGGCTGTCAACCAAAAAAAAAAAGGTCAAGCAGCGGGCACTATAGATAAAGGAAAGAGAAAGCAATATTCAAATAGGCTTCACAACTCACAGAGGAAGCAAGATCATCAGAAGTCAACTTTTTGGCAAGACCAAAATCACCTGGATTCATCGTTAGTTTTCATACACTCAGAAGAATTAAAGAAAACTACTATAACCATAGTAACATAAACCAATACATAAGTGCGATGAAAGAGTCGATTAAGAATAATAAAAACAAGAGGAAAGATTTTCTTACCTAAGCGTATGTCTTGGTCTTTTGTCAAAAATATATTTGAACACTGAAACAATTAGAAAACAGTCAACATTAATCCACGAGTTCCGTACAAATAAATAGCCTAACTAATTTGAGGCTATTACTCACCTTGACATCGCGATGAAGGATATGGTTGGCATGCAAATATTCAAGTGCCATCAGGAGTTGAACTAGCCACTTACAAAGTTTCTGCACACATTCATATTTAAAAATTTAAGTACAGCAATCACTGTAACAGCTTATAGATGATGGCGAAAATTTCATATATCTAGCTGAAAATATGCTGCAAGGCAACAACCTCTTCAGGAAAATGAACACCGTTGGCTCTTTTTATGAATTCTGCCCTGTGGAAAGACAACAAATTGCAGGATGCAAATGTCAAAAAAGAAAGCGGGCAGAAGAAAAAAGCAAAAAAAAATATTACAAAGGGAGAAAGTGCTTATAAAAAAATAAAAAAAAAATAAAAAAACCCTTAATTTTAAGCTAGAGAAATAACTTACATGTCTCCTCCTTCACAGTATCCTATAATTATGCATACAAAGCAACCCTACAAGTGGTGCCAAAGAGTTCATCACAGGACCAGACAAAATATTTGAAAACATGAAATTTCAGTAACGCACTGTTTAACTCATTTGTATGGTTTATTCAGGAAAATAAGAATTAAAATACAGCGTCTAGAGGAGTGAACCATGGACCATGGCTCAAAAAAAAGGTGTAAATATGCTATTTGGTAATGAACTAAGGTGTTTTTGAAAAATAAATAAGTTTTTAACCTTTTCTACCCATGAATCTTTGTACTCCACAATAAATGGATTTCGTACTTTAGAAATCAGCTCCATCTGCCACATAATTAAAAAACAGCAGCTTAAAAACAAGTTAATGAATAAGCTACGTCAAATTTACCCACCATGGGAGAAAATTTATTACGTTTAACAAATTTACCAACTATCGCAGACGAGGTAATTTCCAAGATCAAATTTTAACAAGCTTGAAAGAACAAGAAGTTGCCTTGGATAACAAGAAATCACACATGATAACAAAAAATAATAATAGCTCATAACATATCCAACGTGCACGAGAAAAATGGCATCGCCATAGCACAAGTATTTATCTTTTGTTAAATACAATGAATTATTATGATCAAACCACATTGTTTGCTCCCAACTGCCAGGAAAGGCTTCAGCAATAACAAGAAATTATTTCACCAACTCAAGAAAAAACAACAGTAGCCCCAAAACAGTTATAAGTAATAACCTCCTGGTGAGCAGATCGACGGGTTCTGTCAGTTTGTCGAGCAAGACGGATCTTCTTAAGAACATACCTATGCAGGAGTAAACATAAAGGTAAACGACCGTCAAAAAGAACCAGATAATTTAGAGACTATCTCATCAAGCATTAGCCTTAAAACATAAACTGGAAAGTGACTCACTTCTTCTTTTCATGCTTATGCTTCACAAGAAGAGCAGAACCAAAAGATCCTTTCCCAATCTGTTCTAGAACTTCATACTGCTCCATCTGACCGTCTCAGTCACAAATCGCACTATTCCTTCTCAGTGTCTATACCTGGAAAGACTTCACAAAACAACATTACATGAGACGGGCCTTACAAAAACTACAAAATATTGCCAAATGCAAATACATAACTAATTTTTCACCTACAATGTATAAGAAAGCAGAACAAAACGGATATTTGCTGTTTCAAGAGACCAAATTAATAGCTGCATCATCTCTGATATATATATATATATATAGGGAGAGAGAGAGAGAGTATCGATAACAGTTTATTTCAAGTTTTTAATGCCTAAACATGTTTGAAAACGCTAACAATGAACAACAGAAATTGGGCACCAACAAGGGTTTTCCAACTTCGAACTTTTCAAGTCTATATCTCCAATTCCGAGCTTCCATAGACATGTGTTTGCTCGGGTCTTGTCCACCAAATGTCGACTGGGTTTATTGAAAGTTTAGTGGCTCAATAAATGAAGAATGAACAAAGATCAATTTAGTTTTATACCAACCGAACTGAATTGAACCCGCCCTGTTTAATGTAGGACCAAACATTAATTAACTTTCTATTTCTACCAAAAATAAATACAAAAGCAATGAATTTTCTGCCCATGAGCACTCAATATAATCCAAGCCGTACAACACTCCCAAAAAAAAATTCCAAACGTGAAAAATTATATCTAAACCACCAAAATATTCTATTAACAAAAACCTCCAAGAAAAAGCCAAGAAAGAGAAAATTTTAGCTGCAAAAAAAAAAAGAAATATAGAAATAAATGTGGCTTGGGTGAAAAGGAAAATTCAAAATCCTACTGTAAAGAACTGGAAACAAAACAAAAAAAATCAAAGAAAGCGAGAAAATCCACAAAGGAATTAAAGAAACAGCTCAAGAAAAGTAAATTCAAAACAGGGAAATATGTCTAGGCAAGCAAAACAAAGAGAAGAAGCAGAACGAAGAAGAAGTACCGAAAATGTCGTAGTTTCGAGAAAATTCTTGTGAAAATTAGATCTTCAGCTTCTCTGTGAGAAGAAAGTGAGCATTTTGCCGGTATTCGCCATGAGAGCCAAAACAAAGAAAACGAATTGAAGATAAAAGAAGCTTTTCACGGACCAATTTATGAGCGGCAAAAGAATTAATGAAAGCAAGCGACGAGCTTGAGTTCAAAATGAAGAGAGAGAAAGTTAGAGAGAGAGAGAGAGAGAGAAGCAAAGAGTGGTTTGAAAAGATTCCTGAAAGCGACTGAAAGGAAATGCAGTACACGGAGGGCAAGACCGAGGCTCTGTTCCTCTGCGACAAGTTCCACTGTGTACTATCTGTGTCTTCTTATCAAACGGCGTCGTTTCTAAGCAAATAATGACGGTATTGCTTCTTTTCTTTTGTTCCTCTGCGACAAGTTCTACGTGTACTAACTGTGCCTCCTTGTCAACGGCGTCGATTCCAGGCAAAGATGAAAGAACAGCTTCTTTTCTTTTTTTCCTCTGCGACGAGTTCTACGTGTGTTCACTGTCACTTCCTGTAAAACGGCGTCGTTCCGACGGCAAAAACAGTTTCCCTTTTGTCTGTTTCTGTGTTCTCAAGTTTCCTGTTGTGTCCGCCTTTCTTTCTTTTTGTCTTTTTCGGTTTTCTCTTCACCTGTTCTTTTCCACATTCCATACAAGCAGAAAAATCCAAAGGGAGAGTCATTTATGTCGAGGCGTTGAAGAGGCAAATTCTTGTCGTGGGGTTTATTTTGGCTTTCAAAATTTTGAAAAGTATACGTTTTGTGAAAATCTTGAAAAGTACTGAAAAAGTAGAAAAGCTTATTTGTTTTTTTGTCTTTTAAGTTTATCAAAAATCTATAATTGTGTTAGGAAATTAATTATATTTGGGGTTGAAATTTAAAAATTATTATATGTAAAAATTTTATATTATAATAATTTTTTTTTTTTTATAATTGTATGTAAGAAATTTACGTTATAACAAATTAAATTTTATTTTTCTAAGATACTTCCCAAATAATGAAGCCTATATACTTAATATTTTATTAATGCAATTATATATTATAAGATAAAAGATTATTAGAGTGTTTGGCTCATTAAACTGGTTTGATCTAAAAACAGTATAAAATTTTTACATATTATAATATTTAAATCAAAAGTTTTTATTCAAACTAATGTATTAAACATCATATATATTCTATGTAAATTTATACATTTTTTTATCACATTCATTTTTTTTAAAGTTATTAATGCTTCTTTTAGAAGCATATTAGAAAAAATAAATTCAGTTTGCTACAGTGTAAAGCTCTCACATGCTACAGTAGTTTGTTACAGTGTAAAGTTCTCATATGTTATAGTGTTTAAGTTCAACTTTAAGTTATAACTGATTTTCTAAACGAATCTTAAATTAACATTTTTGGATGATAGATGTTTTAATTTAAATAGTTTGTATTTATCTTATAATTGATTAATTTATCTTATCTCTGTGTGAGATAAGTATTAGATTCAAATTCAAGTACCTCATATAATTGAATACCCATTTGTACTTAAAAATGGAAAAGTATTCCAATTTCCTAAATCTTAAAACTTGTGACTTTTTATCCCTGCAAATGTGCACCATCACAACACTTCTATAAAGTTAATTGGTAATTAAGAAGGTTAAAATTAGTGTTTACCATGAAAATTAAGGATGTAATTTTTACATAGAAAAATGTTATGGTTGTTCTTTTTGTCACTCTCTATTTTCTTCTCTTGCCACATGTCACCACAATTTTAAATGAAAATGAAACATAACTATAGACCATTGTTTAAAGAGAGTTGTTTATAAAATTTTTTATAAGATTTCTAGGAAATATTTTTTTAAAAGAATATAGATAATATACATACATATAACGTTATATATGTAATGGTTATTCAATGGATATACGGTTTTTTATCAAACACTGAAAAAAAAAAGTTTTGTATATATAAACTGATCAATCAATAGTCAAATATTCGTATTTGGTTATATGTATATATGACCCTGAATAATATTGCAAAACAGGTCTAATTGCATTATATACGGTTTGCTGGCACTTGTGCTATTGCAAAGCTAATTGATAAAATAACAACATATTTGTAGATTATTTGAAAAGAATCGCAATAATAAATGCCAAAAGAAAGTAATGTTTACAATCAATTTTATTTTTTTCATGCATTTCCTTTTTTTAAAGGGAGAAATTAGTCAACGTAATGTTTTTTAATACTGTTATTTTTTTTAGGAACAACACGGTATATATATCAAAAAGTGGTAAAGTTGTGATGAAAAGCAAAACAATGGTTTGTAATTATACTTCATTTTCATTAAAAAGTGTAATGACGTATGATAAATGAAGAAGATAGAGAGTAATAAAATGAAAAGTGACCCTAGTATTTATTTATTTTTTATAAACTCATGATAGAATAGAAGGCATAAAAATATAAATAATCACGAACAGAAGGTATAAAAATATAAATACACTTTATGTGTTTTAAATTCAAGAAAAGACATATTTGCTTCAAAAAGTCAAACATCACTTATTAATGAGATCCAACCCATTACCTAAATGGCATCAAATATCCTATTTATGTAATATAATTACACGATCAACAGTTCTCCTGGGCTTGAATCGGTGGATCGTGCAATTCCAAAGTCTGTTGGGTGATTAAGACCGCTTATCTATTTTTGATTTTCTTTTTATTGAAATCTTAAGACGGCCTAACCTTTTTCAAAGGGAGCTCATAAATTTATTTGTTCCTTTTCATAAATTTTTGCATTTCACTTGTATGCAATTTGAATGTCATTGTTTAAGTACTATTCTGCTTATCTCTTAAATTGGACACAAAAATAATATGCCTCTTTTAAGAGCTGTGGTGCCTTTCAGATCGGGCCTCGGGTCTTTGAAAGGATGTTTAAAAGGATGATGGGAACCACTTTTATTGCAGCATGTAAGAGCTTTACACTGTTTATAATTAAGTTTGTGAAGGGAACCGCATGGTGGGAACCATTGCCAAATACACGATGAGTCATTTCTTTATTGGACCACGATGAACTCGTTATTAAAATCTGAAAGCTCAGTCTATATTTTTTCTTTATGAAAATAAATATTTCATGTATTTAAAGAGCTTCATGCAGAACGTGTAGCGGCTTTTTTTTTTTTTTTTTTTTTTTCTGATAGAATATGCAGAATGTAGCTTGAAGCACACTCAACCTTGCCAATATTGCATTTAAATTAAGAAAAAAAATCTTTGGTACAATTTTAAACTGACAAATTTGTATTGGCTTGTTTCTATTTCGCACACTTTTTCGTTAATGTAATTTTAACCAAATTTAAGCACACTACACTGTATGTCAAACTCATGAGACAGTAGTCTGTAGTCCGTCCACATGCATATCATGGCTTTTTGGTATTATCAAATCCCAGGTAGCAAAATACGACCTCTTGAATATTTTGATGACACCTCAGAAGTTTGATTTTCCAGACCAAAAATACTACAAATATTGTGTAGAACATATAACATGGGTTATGATTAATGTGGTGTATTGAGAAAAGAGTTTAAATTATATGTGGTTGGAATCGCATACTGTGGCATATGAGAGTACTGTATTATTTGTGGTTAAAACGGTATATTTAGAACCTAATTCCAAACTAGTTTAGATATTAGCAGAACAAATTAATGCATGGGGTCTTGCTTAATGCTCTTCTCTTAACCCCTAATACCCAATTATCAGTAAAATACGCAGTAGGCAACTTTAATCCACGCATATTCTAATCGCTAGAGTTGAAAGTGAAGGACCAACTGACCAACACTGTATCAAACTTTATGCAATCAGCTATATTGTATTTATATAAGCATGCACACACCAGCGAACTTGAAGCGCTTAGGTCACCATGCATGTGATACCGTGGCAGGTAGAAAAATGGCTCCATCGGTAATAAGGACAGTTTTATTCTTATATAAAAGAGAATTAAACAATTAAAAATCCTTTGCTCAACAGCGTGAACCATATCCTTATAGGATTCTGTTTTAATCTTTGAATCTAGTCGAAGTTATTCTTTTGTCTGAACGTCTAACGGTTGAAAAATAGATATATACTGATAAATTTTTTTTCAATACCTGCAATAGAAATCTTCTTAAAAAAAAGAATTGTTTAATTGGGAACCATATTCAAACTAATTTTGTTACAATATTTTTCTTACAAAAATTTATTTGCTCCAGTATTTTCCGTTCAAATTTTTAGTTAGAACTACATTTTCAAACACAATCTGCTTTGTTTGAAAAGCAAGTTAGAACTTAAAATTTCAACTTGTTATAATATAAAGCTCTCATATATTAGTGTATAAAACTTTTATATACTATATTGTTTAAGTTTTAACTTTAAGTTTGAATTAATTTCAAACGCACCCATCATATTACTCGACTGAAACATTAAGGACCTAAGCCGGAGACGGGCCTTTTGACATGTCAAACCTTCAGTGGACTTGAACCCATCACAGACAAAAGTAGACTTTAATCAGACAACCAAATGGGCCGCCAAAGTTGAGAAGCCCATTGGCTTTGGCAAAAAAAAAAAAGAGATTACTAGGAGAAGTACCACGCTCGGAGACAGTGGGATTGACAAATGCCACTCACCTAGAAACTCTTTTAATTAATGCAACTTCTGCATTTACATTTTTATTAAAAACACCAAATAACTTATTGTGAGAGTGTTGCAGTTTTAAAAAAGTGCTTCTAGAATGGCATATTTCAATCCAAGCTCACTATTTGTTGCAAATATGTGAAGGCCCCCCAAAAAAAAAAAAAGCTTTTAGGCCTCCAGTGATGAGTGATCTAGATTCCAAACAAAATGATACATTTGACATCACGGAATTCAGCTACAAATACTCAAAGCAATCCCCATCAAACTTTGGAGGTCTTTTTTTCTTTATATATATATATATAAAGAAAACCAGTTACTTGTTTTTATTAAAGTCTGGAGTTACATACAACAAAAATCAAAGCCCGCAAAGTGAAACGACAAAACTTTTTTTCTCTCTTCTGCTTGATCTGTCCCGTTATTGTTGGGTCAATAGACACTTCGGTGTACTCTTCATTTCTATGGCACTTTATAAAGGACCGTTTACTAGCCAAATTGCACAGCCAGTCAAGGAAGGCTAATATAGTATATAGCTATTTAGCTAGCTTGTTTTTTGGATGAAGGCAAATTCGTAAAACATTGATTCAAACTTTTTTGTGCATGAACTGACAAGTTACATAAATTATTTATGTCAATGTAGGCCCAACTAAATTAATTAATTGATTTATACACTAAGAAAACTAATTATGCTGAAGCCCTAAAGTGGATTGGCCTTGATGGTTATGGGAAAAGATGCCCTCTTGAGAAGATCCATTAGCATATTTCTTGTATATGGACCACATGATATGGTACCCCAAATGCCTTTTTCTCCACGCCAAAATTTTTCCCTCCTTTATGATCGATGCTACTACCGTCACAAATGGTGGGTGAGATCAGACCCCAGAATATTTTTGGGTCACACATATTGCAAGTAACATTAAGTTGATCAAGACTCGAAAAAAAGAAAAGAAAAGCAGACGAGAAATTTCGAAAAGAAAACGCATGAAAAAGAAAAAGAAAAAAATGTAGGAGAAGAGACAAGAGTAAGCATCTTTTTTTTTTTTTCCCGCCCCATAGGGCAAGAGGTCGTGAAGAAAGAGATGAAAAGGGATATTGATTTAAAATGATGATAGTTTGGAAACACTTTGGGGAAAAGGCATTGCAAGAGCATGTAAAGTAGTAGCTAAGGAGAGTAGAATATTTAGTGGTAGTTTCTATCCGCTTTGTCATGTTCATCATGCATGCTTTTGCAACTTTTCTAGTGCATATCTTTTCTCTCCTTTATTCTGTATTGTTCTTATTGATCCAATGAATCTTATAACGTATTATATTCTAACCATGTCCTTAGGATTTAGAATTAGCAAGATAGAGTCACGCTTAAAGATCAAAGAAAATTCAATAAGATTCGATTCGATCATCGAAATCTTTTAGGTATCATATATATATATATATATATATATATATATATATATATATTAAACTAAACTAAATCGAGTCTCATATATATATATATACACACACGTGTGTGCATATGTTGGGAAAATTTCTTAATTAACAAAACAAACCCTAATATTACATAAACATAATACTAAGATCTCTAAACTATATGATTTGCACATAACAATAATTACAGAAGAAAAACACACCTTGATCTATGATAAAGATTTAATGAGAACGATTGATCACAATAAGCCTTTGAAGAAAACTGTGTTTCTCTCTCTTAATCCCTCTTAGGTTTGACAGAATACTTTTCTTGATGAAGAGAAAAATATATCGTTGATGGGTTGAGAGAGGACCAGTTTCTATTATGATCTTTTTATAACCCACGTACCATCAATGTGTGCAGTAAATAGAAAATATCTCCCTCTTGACCAATAGGATTTTGACACATAATAATTATTAAACCACATTATTATTCCTTAAATAAATAAAACACCTAATAGGAGTGTGACACGTAGATTACAATTAACATATTTAAAAAATATTTAACAATACACACACGCACATACGTTTTTTTATTGAGAATATATATGTGAGAAAATTTTGTAGATTTTATGTCTTGAAAAATAAGAAATACAAATTTATTCTGTATAAAATTTCAAATCATTAAGGTATAATATGAAGTCTAACTAAAATATACGTAAGCCATCTACATTTAGTATAATATAATTGATAATTGATTAAGCTAGAATCAGCGCGCACACACACACATATATATATATATATATATATATATATATTTAGAATATATATGTGCACATATGTTATAATAAGAATATATGTGTGCGTGAGAGGGAGATTCTGGTGGATTTTGTTTTGATGGACAAGAATAGAAATTCAGTGTGTATAATGTTTTAAAGAGTAACGTTAGGAACATCAACTTTAAGTAGTTTTTGAATACTTCGATTGAAACAAACAGTATAAAGCGCTCTCAGCAACTACAGTAAAAAGTAAAAAATTGTTGCAGTGTAAAGTTTTCACATGTTATAGTTTTTAAACCAATATTTTCTGTTCTAAAGGCTCTACTAAACATGCTATAATTCTAATTTTGAACCAATATTCTTGAGTCAATATTGATTCATTTATAAATATAGCCTATTAATGTGATAATCTTCTAAGCACTTGCCTATAAAAACATAAAATTAATACACAAATTAAGATTATATCAGTTGACGTCCCTAGCATTAATAAGTACAATTACAAGTTAACTAAAATGTATTATAACATAATTTGCTAGAGTAACAACCGATTTTTGGACTTGCAAGAACAGCCACAAGAAGAAAAGAAAGAAATTTCCACCATATACTTTTTTTTTCCGTGAAACGTAAGGATTCATATCACATCCAACCTTAAAGCAATTCCACACGCGCATGATTTTAACAACTTAAAGTGGTATCTATTGTCAGCAACTGGAACCACAATATTTGGTGTTACCTGCTTTCTTCTACCCCAAAAAATCCATGTATTTATGGTCGACCCACAACCTCCAATAATATGTCCTTTTCAAGCCACTTTGTTATCAGCTTGTTTCCTTTTCCCTACATAAACACATAAATATATATATATGTGTGTGTATATATATACATAGATATATGCATTCTTCTCGTAGTGCCTAGTATCTCTATGAATTTGTAATGTACATGATTTAGCGATATCTTTTACTCAATAATTAAGAAAAAAAAAGATTAATCGATTATAAAAATAACAGTGTTTCCACGTTTGAATTGGGGCCATATTTCACATGTATTGCTCTCAACTCATTCATTCCATAAGTGGTTCTTCCAAACAGTAGGGAAAAATATGTCATCAACACTACGTTTCATTCGCAGTTTGAACTGCAATCTAAACATTTTTTGTCAGAGTGTTTTCTTTTACGAAAATTTGAATTTCTGTTTAAATCCAAGAACCAAACGAGCACATTAGCAAGCAAGAATTCACGTAGGGTTCATTGAGGTCAATGACAAGACGCTGGACCATTGGTCAAGGGCAGATACGCGTTGCCTGTAGCCACCAATCCCGCACAAACAAAAAACATGCTTCACTGAATACATCGCCCTTTTCTCCGAAAATTGAGAACTCACTTATGGAGTCCTCTAAATTATGGCTGAAATCTTCACCAAAAGTCAACCCAATACTGCAGAGAGATGTGATGTATGTCACTATATAAAGTAAACTTAAATAGGGCTAATAATTTTCACTAATCTAGGTCTAGAAAAAGATTAATTATGAGTAATTATGATCTTAATATTGGATTCAATCCACATTGAAGAATAACTATATAAACCATCGATCAGAAAGGCATTAAGTACGAGCTAATGATAAAAAACAAGCTAATATTCAAACGAGGAAAAGGAACTTCCATTAATGTTCTTGTCTACTAATAATATAGTTATATAAGTTGAGTGTACTGCATGTATTAATACTGATAATGAGGTTGCAAATATTTCAGGACTATAACTGTGCTTCCAAGTTGAAGTATTCCTCTCGCATTAATATACTTGCGCGTGTATTCTGAGTTTTCGACAAGTTTCTCTCATCGTACTGAAACTGATTTGATACCATAAAATATTAGGAGTCAACTTCTACTATCTGTTAATGTTATCTTTTATTCTCACACTGTATAATGATCTTGTTTTATGTATTCTCTCTTTTCAATTCTTATTGGCTGGTATAATTTGGTAGGGTTTTTTTTTTTGGCTATGTCAAAACATTAGACGTCTCCAGGCAATTGGCACTAACGTTAATGCTATATTTGTCATTAAAAAAAATATGAAAGTAACATATTTTATATGCTATGATTGTCAAATGCATACAAAAAAATTCAAACGCTATCTCCTTTTCTTTGCATAGTTATTAAACCTCTAAATTTGTAAAAAGTAAACTTTTTAATATAAGATATGGGATAATGTACTTCTAATGATTAGCTAAAGAAGTGAATATATTAATCAATAGAAATCAATATCAAATTTTAATGTATGCTATATCGGCGTCGAAAACTAAAAATAACATTGAATTAAATACTAGTTTTCTACTCAAATACTTAAATTTGACATTGATTAAAGATGTGCTTAGTTATAGGAGTTTTGCCAATGGCCATATATATTGGCTTACAATTCTTTTCATGATAAAAATAAAACGATCCTTATGACTTTTTTTTTTCCTTCGTTAAAGGCCATTGAAAAATAACGATAAGTACCAAATATATAAAATCACAAACCATAAACAACCAACAATTTGGTGGGTTGTTGGTGGGGGTGGTGGTGGAGAGGGGGGTGTGGTGTGGTGGGTGGGGGTGGTGTGGAGAAGCTAAAAAATAAAGTAAACGAAACTAAACTAGAAATCAACAATAGCATACTTGTTGAGAAAGAAGTGAAAATTTTGCTTTGGCTTAATTCGTTAGAAAATAGACAAATCTTGATAGTTTGAGGAAAAAAAATTGACCAACTTAGAGTTTCAAAGTGATAACGATTTTAAAATAAGAAAATCTTTTAATTTTTCTTTTCATAAGTTGCTTTTTGTTGTTTGAGCTTAATTTTGTCTTGTTTGTTTTTTATTTGGTTTTGTTTATTTTCTTAAGTTTTTCACGTTTTAATATTATGAGACTTTTTTCTTTTCTTATAATTTTTAATAAAGTTTTTAATTTTTATTTGGTTGATTGGTATTCCAATAATCACACATACTAGCTTGTAATAATTTCTCTAATCAATTGGAATCAGATAATCTTTGATTTTGAATGTCACTTAGTTTGGAAAGTAAGTTAGACCTAATCACTGTAACATATAAGAACTTTACATTGTAGCAAGTTTTTGCTTTGTACTGTAGTATATGAGAACTTTACGCTATAGCATATTAGAACTTAAAATTATAACTTATTTCTCAAGCAAAGCCGTTAAGGTTCTAACTAATAATTATATGCTTTCAACAAAAAATGAATAATTACATGGTCATTATTGACCGTATGCAAAAGAGGAAAGAGAATCTAGCTAGGACATGCATGATTACTTCAGCGAAATAAACTGGTGGAAACTGATAATTAAATTTTAATTCTAATTTTGATCAGCCACATGTGGGTACAGATATTCATCTCCTTTATCGGCTGGTCTCCATTCGTTTTAATTATGGGATGAATTTTGCATAAAATAGTTTCACTCTTGATGTTCTTATCCTTTGGAAGAATAGTCTCTTATTGTACTTCTACGCGTCAAGTACTATATATCCTACAGACACGTTATTAAGGTACTGTTATATTTGTATATATGTGAAACATAGATTAACACATCAGGCTTATAACAAAGTAAAGATCTATACATGTGTTTGTCTGCACATACACACACACACACATAACATAGAAGATATAGTATTGCCTCTCTGGCAGCAATATATCTAAATAATATTTGTGCAAACCTTATTTCCCTTTCACACAAAACAAAACCTACAAGAAAGTGAACTTGGAAAGTCAATAACTACTAGTAACGTAGAAGTTATATGGACTTATAATTGATTATATATTCATAATAGGACTATATATATATATATATATATATATTCTCATCCAGACAAGTGACTATCATGCTACTTGTTTTGGCGACATTATAACAACTTTTTTCCCTAGTTTTCCAAGGGGGGTTAATTATTACACAAAGATGTATAAGTTTCAGACCATGCATGAGAATAGCTGGCTAGCATATATGAACTAATAATATAATGATTAATAATTATCAGTATTGTGTACATTGCAATTAATGGAACTATATTAATTAATTGTTATTGTGTTTGTGCACAAGAAAGAGCTAGAAACATTAGTCAAGAGGTAGAGACGTAATTGAACTAATAAGATGAGACATTTAAAAATATGTTAGTATTTTAAGAGGTTAAATATAATTTTAAGAAGGTAGAATACAATTTTGGGGAGGCAAAACATATTTAATTTTATAAACAAAATTGAAAGAAAAAAATTTAAAGAAATAACCATCTATTTTTTTCTGTAGTTGGCTCTGTCCCTTTACGTGTATACATGCATGCTTGTAAATATAATTTATCGAGGGACGTTATATAATTCAAAAAAACTTTGCTATAAATTATTAAATTGGCTTAAACAATCGTGCAAGAATTATACAATGTTAATTTGTTAAATGTTAACGAGTGGAAGAAATAGACTATTATTGAATTTCAAGGGTTTTTGCCGGGAAGGGTTTTTTCTCGAGCAGGTCTCGTCCAATAAGGTTTTGCTAGATAGTTTATTAGCTTGTCTTTGCGTACGAGGCTTAAATAATTTGCTAATTTTGTATGAAGAGTAGATATAATTGTTGACAAACAAGGATTTGAAAGCGACATATAATTTGTATAATCTATGCTTGCATGTGTAGCTGATTCGGACGTGACTAATATGCAACTTCAGCCGTTGGAATGCAAAAGCTGAAAGCTGTTGTTGAACTTCCCAATGGTTCTATTTGATTTCTTTTAGAACCAATAAACCAAGTTGAACATTCTTTTTTTTGGCAAAACAACAATCGTGACATACACAGTACTCTTTCATTCTCAAACAATCTATGTCGCTTAGGAAACTAGAGTTCATCCATGTATCTTATCATATCATGATCAGTTCTATTAATTTGACTACGAAAGCTGATGACATATAATTGGGATATTTACTTTTCATACCATTTATTTCGTCATTTCAAGTATATTCAACAACTATACCTTCAGTTATTTGTTTTTATCGAATATATATATCCAGATTAGATTTAATATCCAAATCAACACCTTATCTTGACTAATTGATTTTGATGTTTAACATAACTAAATTATATATCCTTATGTAAGAGAGGAAAAAAACTAAAACCTTTGAAAATAATAATTAAAAGACAAAAATAAAAACAAAAGCACGCAAAAAGTCTATTTTAAAGGTGTTTTAGACATTTTTGAGGTCAAAAACTTTAGTTCAAAGTGTTTTTAAATTTTTAAAGTTCTCTTATTTTTCTATTGGGTATATTTTGGATAATTTTTTAAGTTAAAATTGAAGTTGACCACAAAAAGGTTTAAATTTGTATGTTAAATTTAATCTAAAGATATATATTTGATGAGATCAAAAATAAAAGATATGATGTTTAAATAAACCTAAAATACAAGGTATAAAAATGTAAATAACCTTATATAATTTGATCTCTACATATTGTCAAAGAATTATTATTATTATTATTTGTTGAAAATACAAACTACACACAAATTATATATAATTTAGCGGGTAAATTACTTAATAACTTGTCTCTCAACCTTTCATGAAAGTAAAATTTTAATCCTTAATATTTTGTTTTTGATTTTTTAGTCCCCGACCTTTTATTTAAACTACTCATGAACCAATTGAACGGCCAAACTGTTAAGTTTGATTGTTAGATATTGAAATCACTAAATTACCCTTCAAATTAATAAAAATCAAAATAAAAAGTTATTAAAAAATCTGAACAAATAAAATTAAAAAAAAAAACTACAAACCTAGATTTCCAAACCAACAAACCCAGATCTTCAGCTCCTCCTTAAAAACATTATACTATTTCTATTTCAATTCAATTTAACAACATTCAATCATTGAGCAAGAAAATGTCATATCCTAATTTTTCCTAACAGCGAAATTATTCTATTTCTATTCCAATTCGATTCAAGACAAATAGTACACAAGATTAAATTTTTTTTTACTAAAAAATTCCTCTCAAATCTACTTCTCATTAACCCAAAATCACATAATAGATTCCATAAAAACAAACTAAGCAAACAGTAACAGATGTTAGACGCCATTAAAGAAAGCTTTCACTTTTTAAATCTTATCTCTTCTTTGTCTCTTCACAAGTTAAAAGCTTAACAAAAAATTTGATCAGAGCCCAATTTCACAAAAAAATAAAAATCATTCTGGTTTTTTAAATCCTCAGCAACTACTTGTTCTTTTTGTTCTTGTTCTTTCTCTTCT
Organism: Artocarpus hirsutus; assembly: GCA_946598075.1. Classification (NCBI taxonomy): domain Eukaryota; kingdom Viridiplantae; phylum Streptophyta; class Magnoliopsida; order Rosales; family Moraceae; genus Artocarpus; species Artocarpus hirsutus. The sequence goes on along the minus strand of CAMOHE010047095.1, from coordinate 57,960 downwards.
TGCTCCTCCTCCTCGTTTTATCTACCAATGAGAAAAAAATGAAAAAAAATAGATTTTAGATCTAACATGGAGGGGTATCTCATCGGCATGAGGCCAAGTCAATTGCCGCGCCGTCGTCGTGGCATCCCTAACATGAGCCCACTATTTCAAGGGCCCACTGATCGACAAGAGCCCAGCTCCGTTACCCCACTTTCTCACCCCAAATCAATACGACCTCTACAAGGGCTTCGCAGCTCCAATTGGTTGACGGAGATCTAAGGCGACAGAGCTCAAGGACGATTGTTGGTCTCAACGACTTGCTTGATGGGGTCGCTCCTCCAGCGTCCCTCCTTTTGTTTTTTCCTTTTCTGAAAGTTATTTTCAATTTTATTGTTTTTGATGATTTCTTTTTTTTTATTATTTTTACATTAAATTTTAATTTTGTTAAAAGAATAATTTAATTTTTGATTTCTTAAAAAGAATATTAATATTTTACCAAAACACCTTTACTAAAGAAGTCATATGCACCTCAAGTGACCCTCTTTTTAACTGAATTTGGTTAAATTGGCCACTAAGCAACTTAAATAAAGGTTAGAGGACTCAAAAAATAAAAATAAAAAGTTAGGGACCAAAATCTCACTTTCGCAAAAGATTAGGAACCAATCCAGTAATTTACCCTAATTTAGCATAGATAAATAATGAACAAATGGCTTCACTTCTTGTTTGAAGAAAACTCCTATTGTCAACCAACTGAACGGCAAAGCTTAAATGTCAAATAAGAGACTTTGTTTCTTGAGAGAGTAGAAGCTATTTATAGTGTTTGACAATATGGTTTAAACTACAACTAGTAGTTTAAATTAAGTTTATTTTCAAATTTTATGAGAAAAATATTATAGCAAATTTATTCTTAGATTGCAATATGTTATTCAGAATAAAGAAAGAAAATAAGTGCCAAAGCCTTTATATATTACCCATTAAAGTACAGAATAAAGAAAAAAAAACCCGGCCGATAAGATTTAATATATGGATTATTAATTTTTGTCAACTTTTTATAATTAAGTTTCTCTTCTCCAATATTTCATTAATTTGTAAAATTAAATACATCCTAATTTAAAAAAATAATTTATTAATATATATTTATCTTTCAACCGCAACAAATACTTAATTAGATCCAACCGTGCCAAAACATGCACTGCCTTGGAGACTGAGCAAGTCTCAGTCTCCCCCCACACTCCTCATTGCGTGTGTGTATATATGCACACAAATCGTTGATCCGTTGTGTTTTATAAAACCAATGCTCATGCAAATCTTAGAACGTTCTTCCTAAAAATTATTATAAAAATAGTACTGCATCTGTCACCATTGAGCACTATTCGTGGTGATAGATTACGCACGTACGTAGTCTTTTTTCCGAAGTACTAGTAAAATTGGATATTTGTGACATAATTAACCCTATATTTGGCTAATCGATAGGAACTATAGTTTCTATCATAAACTTAATTATTAATAATATAAAGTTTTTACATGCTACAGTAACAAATAAAAAAATTGTTACAGTGTAAAGCTTTCACATACTACAATAAAAGTGGTTCTAATCACTAATTCCTACTATCCTTTTAAACACCCTTTAAATTAAAATAATCGATCGCGCAACAGAAGTAATTATATATGTGCTGAATATTTTGGAGGAGCCATTATGTTTAATAGGCATTATATTGAAAATGAAAAAAATGCGAGCCATGCATGTTCATGGAAAAGAAAAAAAGCAAATATAAGTAGAGAAATAAAAATAACGGAGAAGAATTAAAAAAAAAAATAAACCAAAGAGATTGAAATGCATTCAAAAAAAGAAAAGAAAAACGGGGCACGTGAAACAAATGGATGGCTAGAGCGCCTGCACTTTGTATATATAATTGCTAAGAGATGAATCTACCCACCATCAATTAATTAACGACAAGAAATATCGTATTTTGATTTGATTCAATATATTCGATTTAGTGGGATTGGATTTGGACAGAAACAAATCAACCTTTTTATTTTTCCGTAATTAAAAAAAAAACACTTGCTGATCAGTTATTTTTCAATTTGAAACAAATAAACATGGTTTCCAATTTTCATAGAGTGTTTAAGAAAATAATTTAAACTATCAATTTAGGTTTGAGAATTGTAGTATATGAGAGCTTTATACTGTAGTATGTGAGAGCTTTATATTGTTTACAGTTTAAACCAATGGTTTAAATTATTATTCCAAACACCCTTTTAATTTTCTGTCACTCCACATAATATATATATATATATATATATATATATATATATATATAAATAAGAGAGATATCGTACGAACAAAGTTCCATATGTATACTAACGAAGCCAGCTAAGGCAATAACATAGCCGGTGCTCACAGTCTTGGATACATTTTGTCAAGATACCCTAATCTGAAAAATAATAAAAATTAAATAGATCCAACCATATATCTATATTGATACAATATTTCCAGTTGACCATTTGCAGAATTTAAATAAACTCACAATTGACAAGTTTATCCAAAGCCTACAATTTTCTAGTTTATTAAAAGGACGTCTGAGGCAAGTTTTCTTCTGGGATGTTTTGTTTTATTCGTTAGATTCATCCGCTTCAATTATTCACACATCTTCGACAGGAAAATATTACAAAAGAGACAAAAGACAAACATTCTCTGGCGAGGTTCATTATTAACTTACCCTATAAATTAGTTGTCCTTTGTCTTGTGGGATATTTGCCTTCTACCCGTGACTATCATCTCATCGCTAATGCAAATATTTCCTTCCCTCTAATGGCTCTAGGCTCTCACTACTCTCTCTCTCTCTCTCTCTCTACATATATATATATATATATATAATATTTTTCTGAGCAAAGAGAGGGAATTAATAGCTTAAATAAACATGGGTACGTCACATGTAGGGCAAATTTCATGCCTTTTGCATCTTTAAAGTCTTCAAGTTTAATTCACTTTAATCATGATCTTTGACAAAAATGACAACTTTCTTGAGAAATGTAAAAATAAAAATTGATTATCACACGCTAATTCGGATAGACCTATACTTTCTTGCATTCAGAAGAGATTGCAAGTGTCGGTAGGAAGGATGGGCGGTAAGAATATTATTAGAGAACCGGAGTCTAATTCTTAACTACTTAAGGGAAAGCAAAGTTGCAATTAGGTCAAAGAAATTAAGTATGTGCTCTCATAAGGTTAATTAATAATCGACTGAATTTATATATAGCAATGTCATGTATGATATTATTGGCTGAACAATATTCTATCTACTATGATTAAAGAAGAGAATTGCAGTGTTTATTTATTTATTTATTTTTGCTAGAATAGAAGAATTGTACTGACCACGGCATGTTCCCGAGCTAACCAATTATATAAATTATGATGGAGTGTTGTCTTTGTTTTTCCTATAAATTATCAGAGTTTCCTTTTGTTTGTGCATAATTCAATTCAATTAAAGAATGTTATCACTGTCCTTCTGCTTAAGGTGATGTATATGTAGATATAATGAGAATTTTTGTGTCAACAATATATATCACAAAATCCAAGAAAGAAGTATATATACTAAAAACCAAAATAGGAATAATTGACAGGATAGGCACCTCTTGAGTAAGTGAAGTTCCTGTTTCATTTTTATTTTCTTTACTCTTTTTAAATTTCTCGAATAGGTAAGAAAAAACAATCTATATGTTCGTATCTATTTTTTAACTGTTTGATCTCTATAAAAATATTATTTTGACTAGATCTAATAGTTTGAAAATGTATAATTTAACTGAATTTTTTGTCTTTCTTATCTTAGGGTGATGTATGTGTAGATATAATGGGAATTTTTGTGTCAGTATATATGTATATATATATACACATATATATATATACCACAAAATCCATGTTAAAAAAAATACATACTTGTAACGAAAATTGGGATAAGTGATAAGGAAGGCAACTCTTACGTAAGCATATTGTAACGGGTTTACGGTTTTATTTTTATTTTAGTTTATTTTTGGAGATTTCTTTGATAGGTGTAGAAAAAATAACCTACATGTAGGTATCTATTTTTTTTCAACCGTCAGATCTATAAAAAAATATTTTGACTAGATCTAGGTTTGAAAAAAATGTCTCCTTTTTTAATTTGATAAAATAACGATGGGTTGGTCAATTCACTTTTCAGTGGCTCAAATGAATACTAACCAACTACACTACGGGCCTGTTTGTCCATAAACCATGTTTTTGTAAAGTTGCTTTTTAACACTGCTGCCTAACAAATTGAAAATTAAAAATTAACCTTAATCATAATACATAACTCTTAATATATCTAATTTTTTCCATAACAAGAAAAAAGTAACATCAATACAAAAAGTTTAGGATAAATTTGCAAGGAATTTTTTTATAATTTTGTTGTGCTATTCAATAAAAATAAATTATTTTTTGAAAATATATCAATTAATAATAATAAAATTATATTTTTAGCATTTTAATGTACAAATATTATATATGTTTTCCTTAAAATTAAAATTGAAAACTAAAACTATAAACATTCTTAGTATAATATGTCTATTTTCGTTATTATATATTTTTATAACAATTTTATACATATTTTATCAAATTCCTGTAATTCTCTGCGTCTAGTTTTCATAGTATCTTCAAAAAGATTTATAGAATGTTTACTAGATTTTGGTCCATAGCACAACATAGCAAAAGCACAACAAAAACAACAACACAACACAATAATGCCAAAATGACCTTATATCATGTTACTTAACAATTTCAAATCTTTTAATTAACTGAGTTTTGTATGTATTTATATTGTGATATTGGGCCACCTTGGCATTGCTGAATTCAGTTAACTATACATTATTTGAGCACCATAAAATTAAACCTAGTTAAAAGTAAAATGGTGCGTTTGTCAACCTTCTCAAACTATATAGTTGAAACTGCTACAGTTTAAAACTTTAATATATTATAGTATAAAATAAAATAAATTAAAATATATAACTCTTACAAATTACAATTAAATCGTCTCTTTTTAAACACAATTAAGGTTGGATTTTTAGGCATAAACATGAAGACGGGGGAGAATATGTACACGTGAGCTGTGACCTTTCAGTTCCTTCGGGGGCAGAACATGCTTTCGTCAGGTTTGGGCGTGAGAGGGTGATAAGTCCTACTGGTCGGCAGCAGGGTAGACGTCAAATTTGGAAGTTAAAGTAACAGTCTTTTTACTCGTTATGAGCCGAGCAGGGTCCTCGTACGCGTTTCAAGTTTGACCATTTTCTACGGATCATGTTGATTGATATAGGAGATATCAGTCACATCCAATGAATCAACCGATTGTAAATGGTTTTTTACTGTTTGCTTCTTCTTTTTTTCTTTTTTACAACAAAACTTCTAGAGAATATCTTCAAGAGTCCTTGTAAAACTTTACACAGACAGTGCATGTTTTTTATTATTTACATTCGTCAAAATTACGTTAAAATAAAAAATATGTATGTCTTATATAGATTCCAAAAAAGGAGATTTCCCTTTTTTTAAGGCATGTGGTATAAATCTTTGATTTTTTTTTCCTTCTTTACGCAATACTTATAATAAGAACTGTATTCTTATCTTGTCCATAGGTATTGCTATCTTAACTTACGGTCGGTAAAAATTATTATGCTTTTGCAATATTCTATTTTGGAGCAACTTGTCAAGTGGAGAATCACAACTCACCCCCTTTTATTAATCTACTTTTTTCTAGAAAAACGAAACCAATGAATTGAAAAAGATGGAAAAAGGAAAAGGAAAAAGGAAAAGCCCATCGGACGAATTTCTTAAGGTAATTATTACCAGACAATAATAATAAAAAATTTATGGCACACGCCTTATTTTTGCCTTTTTTTTTTCCTTACTTAGTTTGTTTGAAGTAAAGATGTTCTAGTACGTGGGTTTTTGCTGACGAAAATTGTGAAGGAAAATCCAAAAGAAAACAGAAAACAGTACCATGTTATGTGACCTATGCAATAAGCTAAGCATAGAGGTTTTCAAGTTCATTTTAATGAGTACCACTTTAACATCCACATGACCAACTTCAATCCTTTGAAATTTCAAAAAAACAAATTAAAAAAAACCTTCAATCTTTGACTGAAGTATACAGATTATATGGGTTGGACACAGATTTGATAACTCTTTTTTCCATTGCTCAAAAAACCATGTGTATCCATCTTCTCTCTTATTATGATTGAACCCAAAATTACATAACCGTCACAAACCAAAATCTCAACCCATCCTCGTGTCACACAAAAGACTGGCCCCCGCACAGATCAAACCTCACCCAAAAAAACCACACGTGTCACATAAAATGCTGAAATTTTTTTTGCAATGTTTCGTCTGAAATTATAGGCATTGCACTTTGCCATATCAATTTTTGTTTTTGACAAAGTCTATTGTAAACTTACAAATATGAAACAATTCATCTCAATTTGTGATTTGCCTCATAAACTTTTAACTTGGACAGATTGCACTATAAACTTACCAATCTATAGCAAATCACCCCATTGAGAATGATAGTTCTTAGACATAAATTTTATGTGATTTTCATATAAGTTGTTAATTAAAAACATGGAATGTATTTTGGTATGAATGTTAACCCAAATTTTTATTTACAACAAAGTTAATTTAAAATTTTCTACTTTGATAAAAATTTAATTAAATATATTAACCAAAATAAATTTGTGTTAAAATACAGAAAAGACCATTTATTTCACAAATCAACCATTTATGTGAAAATCACTTGTAAATTCTAGTAAAAAAAAACTAAGCTTGCTATAAATAAGGTGATTTGCTATAAATTTATAAGTTTGGACAAATATTTGTTAAAATAAAAAGTTCAAAGAACAAATTACAAATATAGGATAAGTTCAAGGACAACAATGCAAGAAACCCAATAACAAAAGTTGATCAAATTAGCCACAGAGCGAGAAGAAAAACTAAGCCAGCCATAGTAGAAAATCAGAAATATTCACAATTTACGTAAGCTTCTACAACTTTTCCTCCTCTAATTAATCAATTAATACATATGTCATAATACCATATATGTAATTAATCAACTAGGCTTAGCTAGTTAATGAAACTCAAAGATAAAAGCACGGGGTGGGCAGCTTAATATTTTGAGACCGTTTGGTATTATTTTTAAAATATATAAGAATATTTTTATTTTAAAAAATAAATTTTTTTTAAAAATTATATTGAAAATATTTTTAAAATTTTTATTTTAAAAAATATATACTAATATTTTTAAAAATTTTTAGGACGTTTGAAATCCCAGTACCACTGAACGTGTCCCCTGTCTATCTCTCCCACACTCCCACTTCCACACACATTTGTGGGTCCCCCGAGGCACTATAAAAAAATAATATAATAAATGACAAAAAGAATCCCGTTTCTCTGCACATGGGCATCACACACCCCCGCACTCTTTTTTCATATATAAAAGCCTCACCACCGCAACTTCTCATCTCACCTTCTCCAAAGTTCACTCCTCCCCATTATACACAATCTCTCTCTCTCTATATATATATAGATAGATACATACATATATAAAAGGATTATCAGAACTTGTCTAATAATAGATTCATGGGAAACGCGGATTACGTGTACCAATCGGGGAGTACTGCTACTGTGAATCAGAAGTCCCACAGGGTGGCAGTTCCTCCGCCACAGCCGTTCGTGAAGACTTTTCGGAGCACCGTGAAAGAAACGTTCTTTCCTGACGACCCGTTCCGTCAGTTCAAGAACCAATCCCCTTGGAGAAAGCTGGTCTTGGGTTTTCAGTACTTCTTTCCGATTCTGGAATGGGGTCCTCGCTACACGTTTTCCTTCTTCAAAGCCGATATCGTCTCCGGAATTACCATTGCCAGCCTTGCTATCCCTCAGGGTATCAGCTACGCCAAGCTCGCCAACTTGCCCCCGATCCTTGGCCTATGTAAGTGACTTAATTCACCATGCATGCATCACAACATTATATATATATATATGTATATATGTATATATATATATGTACGTGTGTATTTATGGCATTCGAGGAGGATAGTATGGCAGTAATAATATGATTACAACAAATTTTTTGATTAAAAATAATATAAAACTTTTATATGTTATATTAAAAAACAAAAAAATTACTTTAATATAGAGATTTTATACACTACAACGTTTTAAACTTTTACTAAACATGTAGTCAAAAATTATCGCTAACACATTCGGAGAAGTTGAGCTAACGTCTTTTCCATCGAGAGATAAAACATTTTTGATACCGTCTAGAGAGTCCTTTTACTAATGACAGTTGTCCTCGAGAACTTTTTGATAAAAAAATAAAAGTAAAAAAGATATATATATATATATAGACCTGTATTAAGATATACATATATATATATTTTGATGGGTTTATACTAAAAATGCAGATTCGAGCTTTGTCCCGCCGTTGGTTTATGCGATGATGGGAAGTTCAAGGGACTTGGCTGTGGGAACTGTGGCTGTGGCTTCACTTCTCACGGCGTCTATGTTGGGCGAAGAAGTCAACGCCAGTGAGAACCCTTCTCTTTATCTTCATCTGGCTTTCACAGCAACATTCTTCGCTGGAGTTTTCCAAGCTTCCTTGGGATTCGTAAGGTCAGTTTATATACAGATCATGCATATAAATTACTGAACTTGTATCTGCATATACTTTGAGCACTTTAAGACTTTTTTATTACGTTATTATATATAAATATATATATATTATTTTTTTAAGCCAAGCTGTGTGGTCATGAATTTTTGTCTTTTGCAATTTATAATATGCGGCACAAATTTGTTGCATTAAGACGTCCTCTACCAAAAAACAAAAGTTTTTTTTTTTTTCCTTTCTTTCTTTATCTTTTCGGTATCAGCTCAATTATTTGATTAATAATTCTTATGGGGCATCCCAATTTTTGCTCTTCGTTTGTACAACCAAATTTTTGTTTGTACGTGTCTACTACAATAATAATAATAATAAAATCATGGTTTTTGTGATTGGTCTCCGGTGCAGGCTAGGGTTTATCGTCGATTTCCTTTCACATGCAGCGATAGTAGGGTTCATGGCAGGAGCAGCCACCGTCGTTTGCCTGCAACAACTGAAAGGAATTCTTGGACTTGAACATTTCACCCAGGGTACTGATGTTGTGTCAGTCATGCGCTCTGTCTTTACCCAAACACATGAGGTTGTCCTCTTCCCTTATATACATATATATATATGTATATATATATATATATATAGAGAGAGAGAGAGAGAGAGTTAATATTGCCAAAACGGATTTGCTGATGAACATAAAATTATAACGTTTTGATTCCAAAAAGGGATTCATTTTTATTGGATTTCCGTTCGTCCTTTGTTGTAAGAGTTTTTAAGAGAAGGATAGTAAAATGGAGGGTATTAGATTATGTAGGGACAATAAATTAAATTAGAAGTTGTTGAGCATTAAATAAGATGGGGCAGTCGTTTTCCCAAGTTTTGGAAGTTATAATGGGTTGAGTGGAAAAGAACTCAGCGATGAAAGTAACTGTAACATAGCTTTACATTGTAACTGAACTTGTTTTTTTTTAATGTGCTTTTTAAATGAAGCAAATAACTTTTATAACTGGCAAGCATTCTCTTTTGAAAAGTGTTGTAAAAGAGGAATAAAATAGAAGAAAATCTAGAAACGGTTGAAATTAAGGAGTGAAGCAAGAAAGGCGGAATCAATTGGATGCATGCATGGCTTTATATATAATTACTTTTTATTGTTTACTAATTGTTTACTTACTGGTAGTTTCCTTGCTAATTCGGTTGCTTACTTTGGTTAATTTTCTGATTAGTTAACAATTATATATTCATGGTTGTTGCAGTGGAAATGGGAAAGTGGAGTCTTGGGATGTTGCTTCCTTTTCTTCCTCATGATAACCAGATATTTTGTAAGTGCACCAACCCTTTTCTTAGGAATAATTTTTTTTTTTTTTTTTATACATAGAGAGAGAGAGTAGAATTATCCATGCATATTTTTTCAAATTCCCAACTTAATTAAGTTATTAAGATACTTAGTAATTCTTTAATTATAACCTGCCATTCGTTGTCATGCATGTATTTGCTCTTTGTGACACCGACTTAATAAAATAATGCAGGTTAGGCAAAAAACAGCATGATTCGATCCACCCTTAAATCATATTCTTTAAGAATAAAATTACATATCCAATGTGCTTATCTATAATGACGTATTTCCATTAGCATAATCTAAACCTCCATATTTTGCTTTAAAAAGTCTTCCCCTTTTTCCAATCAGCTTCTGTCTCTCTAATCTTTGTTCTTATGTGTCAAAAAGTCTTGATTTAACTGCAATTAACCTGCTCCACCTAATATTTAATATAACTAAAAAGCAAATCTAACTTTTAAAGATGATTGCTTCCTACCGAGCTCCGTGAACCTTGTTCCACGCTTCTCATCACAAATAAATAATATTTTTATAGTATTTAAAAAACAATTAAAAAGAAAACTAGACCATGTGGCTCTTAATTTATTTTTTATTTTTTATTTTTATTTTTGCTTTTTTTTTTTTAATGCAGAGTAAGAGAAAGCCCAAGTTCTTTTGGTTATCAGCCATGGCTCCGTTGACCTCAGTTATACTGGGAAGCATTCTTGTTTATCTCACCCATGCTGAAAAACATGGCGTTCAAGTGGTGAGCACTTCAAAAAATAATAATAATAATGATTTTTACTCTTTCCTCATCTATTTATAGGCAATTTTTTGGAACTGAAAAAATACATGTCAGTATGTATTTGTGTTAAGTAAAAAATATTATTTTAATTAAATCTAACGATTTTAAAAACATACACTACCTATAAGTTTTCATACAAAAGGTTCTCCTATTTATAATTCTCTCTTCTTGTTATTGTTATTTCTCTGTCCTTTCACATGCACACACAAATAGAGATATGGAATAAGATGAGATCAAGTGTGACCCCACTAGTGACAGATCAGACCAACAAATATCTGACCTTGACCATGACAAATAATCAGACCCTGTCCACGTGAAAGTGCCATTTAGGCCTGTTTGGTAAATGGACTTTCCCTTAATGGGCCACTTCAAAATTATTGTTCGACCACTCTCTCTCCTTTCCCATAAAAACAGCACTGGGCGGGTGGGCCCCCACCAATAATGCCACTGTTCAGCCATCTATGGTGAGTCCCAAGCATATCTTTTGCCATGTTGCCAAAATTGACGCATTAGTATACCATCTCTCATGGAGTCTTTCTCTTGTTTTGTTCGGCTTTAGTCAAATTTTGCATGTAAGAGTTTGTAAATATAAAATTGTATAAATTTTACTCAGATTGGAAAGCTGAAGAAGGGGGTGAATCCAGTGTCCATCACGGATCTTATATTTGTGCCTCCTCACATGACACTAGCTATCAAAACTGGCATCATCACGGGTGTCATTGCCCTCGCTGTAAGAATCTTTCTCTAAGTTCTTTTTTTAAAATATTATAATCAGTCAAAACAGAGCTTCAAATTCAATTAAGCACATTAATAAGAACAATAAATTAATAATAAGTAACGCTTTTTTACTTTGACGTGTGACTAAATTTGTAACGTAAGTGCCTCGATTAGAAGCATAATTGAATGGGATTTTTCTCTTTCACGCTTGCCTGCTTTTATTTTAGTCATTATCTTTTTTGGTAAAGAAAATAATAAATTATCTAACATATTTATTTATTGACAAAATCCATGAAGTCAAGTTAATATCATCTTTTTAACAAAATCCACAAGTCATATTCGCACTAGCTACTCTTTTGGCTGCTTATTAGTTGAAATACATAGAGCTGAATATATATATATATATATACATATATATATATATATATATATATATATAGATTCTGTCCTTAATTCCTTATTCATTTTCGCTTTTCAAATTTTGGGCTAAACCTAAACATATCTAAAAATGGTTAAATCCAGGAAGGGATAGCAGTGGGGAGAAGTTTTTCCATGTTCAAGAATTACCATATTGATGGAAACAAAGAAATGATCGCAATTGGGATGATGAACGTTGTTGGTTCTTGCACTTCTTGCTACCTCACAACAGGTACTAATCATAATTAACAATCACAAATGACATTGTTAAATGAAATTAAACTTCACTTTTTAACTCACAAAATGAATGAAATTTCAGGACCCTTTTCGCGGTCCGCGGTGAACTACAACGCGGGGTGCAAAACGGCGGTGTCAAACATAGTCATGGCAATTGCCGTCATGTTCACGCTGCTGTTCCTCACGCCCTTGTTCCACTACACCCCGCTGGTGGTGCTCGCGGCAATCATAATCGCCGCGATGCTTGGTCTCATCGATTATGAGGCCGCCATACATCTTTGGAAAGTAGACAAGTTTGATTTCATAGTGTGCATTAGTGCATACGTTGGCGTGGTCTTTGGCAGTGTAGTAGTTGGATTGGTCATAGCGGTATGAAACCTATTACCAATGTACAATGCTGCTAATTAAATTAATTGAGCATATTTGTTTTTAACTAATAAATGTTAATTAAGTTGTTACAAAGTACTAATTTTAATTTTTTTTTGGTCAAATTGATTAGGTTGCAATATCGTTGTTAAGGGTACTTTTATTTGTTGCAAGGCCTAGAACATTTGTTCTTGGTAACATCCCAGATTCCACCATCTACAGAAATGCAGAACAATACACTGATGCAAGCAATGTTCCTGGAATTCTCATACTTGAGATTGATGCTCCAATTTACTTTGCCAATTCCAACTACTTGAGAGAAAGGTATAGTACCAAAGTACATATTAGATATAAAAAACTAGAATATTCATGAACTATATATATATGTATACATATATATATATATATATATATATATATAAGTTGAATTTGAAAAAATTTTTACTGACCAATATTTCTACTTGTTTATAGAATTTCAAGGTGGATTGATGACGAGGAAGATAGGATAAAATCCACAGGAGAAACCAGCTTACAATATGTCATATTGGACATGACCGGTCTATATTACACATAACATGCTCATTTTTTAGGAGGAACACAAATACTTAATTTCTCTTGGAACACTTTTTTTTTTTTATGTTTGTATATCAATTCTTAATTTCTCTTGGAACACTTTTTTTTTTTTTTTGGATTTTACAGCTGTTGGTAACATAGACACAAGTGGAATAAGCATGCTTGACGAGGTCAAGAAGATCATTGAAAGAAGGGGTCTCAAGGTATATATCAAATCATTTCATATTTAGCCCATCGGTTCAAACTAAAAATTTTCTAATTCGAATCAGTTTTGTTATAGTGTTTTCTCACATATAGTTTGATCAATTGCCGTTGATAGTTTTAACCAGCATTCGATCCAAACGCCCTGATTATTATTGCTTATAATATGTGTATTAACATGTTTCCAATTATCCTCGTCATATTGTTGTTTTAGCTTGTATTGGCCAACCCTGGAAGTGAGGTTATGAAGAAGCTGAACAAGTCAGATTTAATAGACAAGATAGGGCAGGATTGGATTTATCTAACGGTTGGAGAGGCCGTTGAAGCATGCAACTTTGTTTTTCACACATGCAAACAGAACACCATTAATGTCAAAGATGAATCCTCAGCTGATCAGTCAACATGAAACAACGTCTGACTTAATCAATTAAATCATTACCTATCATCAAATGTAACATATGATTATCTAGTTGATCGTATAAATCGAAATTGCTTGTTTTCGTCAAGTTTAATTTTGCGGCTTATATGTAAGATAAGTGTGATTTCATAAAATCAAGGATCAGAGTGAGAAAATGAGTCTTATTTATAGTTTAATTAGCTAGTAGCTGTTCCGATGTGAGACAGTTGGAGGAAAGTTTTTCCCCTTCCAAATCCCAACTATTGTGGATCTTGTAGAATGTAATTACACAATGAAATTCCAAATGGAAATTTAGTTACACATGTTTTTGTTTTGTTTTTTTTTTTTTTTTTTGAGTCTTTGTTGCTCTTTTTTCTGGGGTTTTTTTTAAAATTACTTTTTTAAAAAATTTTATTTGGTCAATGACCTCTTTTTTTTTTTTTTTTAAGCATAAAAAAGTTAGCTATTTAGGCATCAAAACAGTTACAGTTTTTTTTTGTTTCCACCTTGGTGAGGTCCATTTCCTCGATACAGTCATTTTTCTCTCTTCTTTGAAAAAAAAAAACTGAAACAGTTTCGGTGCTAAAAAAAAACCTTTTTTTGTTGCAAAAAAAGATATCATTTACTTAATTTTAAATTTTCTTTCAACCGTTTTTTCAAAATATTCCCTTTTTGCCAGCATGTGGTGTGGTGAATGCGTCTGGACATGTCGTTGTTGAGCCTAGAGTTAAAGTACACTTAAATGAGAAACGACATGCTTTTGGACAAGAACGACAGGAACTTATAGACAACAAGCGACATGTCGTCTTGGTTATGGTCAAGCCAATTAAAAGCTAAGAACTACATGTCGTTATGGTTCTAAATGACGAAAAATTTATGCAAAACTTCATGGCAAACGACAATAAACTTAAGCAAGTAGAAAAAAATTGTCTTTCGTACGATTTCAAAACCAGCAAGATTTTTTAAAAAATAAAATTTAGGCCTTTAATACAATCTTACAAGTCATATTGAAATATAATAAAAAAACTAAAATATTTTAAAAATAATAAAAAAATTAAAATTATTATGATAATTACATTATAAAATATGACAATCAAGATAATAGGCACTATATAATTTTGTTTTTCTAAAAATATTTTAAAATTAGTACTATATTTCGCTACTCTTGTAAACTTTTAGCAGGAAAAACCTATGTTTCGTTTGTGGTTAAAAGGAATGTAGTCTTTTAAGTGAAAAACGGCAAGTAGTTCAATGTTAAAATTGGTTTTACAAAATTATACGACATGTCATTTTATGTTATATTTTGTCGGTTTTGGTAGAAATATATGTTGTGGTTGCTCTCTTCGGAAAACTTCTTGTGGGATCATTTTGTAAACGAGGAAAACGTTTCGTTTAGGAAGAGCGTTTAAAAAACGGTTCAATTTGCTACAATATAAAACTTTTATATAACTTTTATATAGTATAATAATTTGTTACAGTATAAAACTCTTATTTATTATCGTGTTTAGTATTTAGGTTCTAACTTTAAGTTCTACCTTATTTTACAAACAAACCAAAGACATCATGTTCCCTATTTAAAAAAAAAAGAAGAAAAGATGAGATGGATACATTACGTATTATACCAGCAAACGTAACAAGAAACTTTTAAAGTGGTAAACGACAAAACGTTCTTGATACTTGTATGTGTCGTTTTATTTAAACAAAGCACAACAAATATTTACCCCAAGTACGATATGCCGTTTTAAAGTTTCCCTGACAGTCTTAAGTTCGAACTAATATCACAATTAGCTGACTGATTTGGACTAATTACTAATTTGCGGCAATTTCCTTCATTTTCACGTTTTCTGAGACAACTAACATTTTCTTAATTTATTTTATTCGATTCCGTCTGAGGCCTATAAATTTTACCGTCCAAAGTGCAAGAATCTGAGTTTCTATCTGATGGCGCCTCCAAAGAAATCAAAGAAAAGCAAAAAGGAATCGAGAAAATTGAAGAAGTGCAGAAGCTTAAGCAGTGTTCCTCTTCAACCCAACGCCGTTGATTCCGAGTGGTGGGATTGTTTCCGCCGCAAGAATTCTTCCACTCCAGGTTTCTCTCTCTCTTTCTCAGATCACTCCTCATTCACTGTCTTTTCTCTTTCTAATGGAATTTAAACCCATATCTCTTCTTAGAATCAACAAAAAAAGCCTTCATTTTGGATTTTGGAATTTCTCCTTAGAAGCCAATTTGGGTAATGCTCTATTCTTTGTTAGTGCTTAGAATCTGCGAATTTGGACTATGATTGTTCTCTGAAATTATAAGGAGGCATTTTGAGGTTTACACAAAACAAAAATGGAGTTCATTTTGAAATTTTTGCAG
This sequence comes from Artocarpus hirsutus, assembly GCA_946598075.1. Classification (NCBI taxonomy): domain Eukaryota; kingdom Viridiplantae; phylum Streptophyta; class Magnoliopsida; order Rosales; family Moraceae; genus Artocarpus; species Artocarpus hirsutus. The sequence goes on along the minus strand of CAMOHE010047095.1, from coordinate 41,946 downwards.
TCCTTGGTTTCTAGGGCTCCTTTTTCTATTATAAACCTGTAGCAATTTCGTGAGTTAAATTCTGTTTATGGACGGGTGATAATGAGAAGGTCTCTGAGTCTTGACTCAGGACCAATGATACTTAAAAAAAAAGCTTGAATTAACCTTGGAGATATTTCTTAAAAATTAGACAACCAGATATTATATTACCGAGAGAGAAAAAATTCTGGGAAGCAAACAAAACAAGTAAGAGCACACAAAATTTGTAATGGTTCACTTTTAATATGAGAGTTAATCCACCTTCAGCTGCCGCAGAAAATTCACTTTTATAAAGAATAAGATTACTAGAGAAAATCATGCACCTCACAACTCTCTGTGTTTGTTCTTACCACTCGAATATCCTTAAAATCAGCGTCTTGTCATTGACAAGTGTGAAATCCCCATTTCGGTTCCAAACTTAACAAGGTTACCATATATTTTCTGCCTAACTTTGAACCCCTTTTTTTCATCAATTGAAGAGAATGTGCTATCGGAATTTATTGTTTTTTATATTTCTGTTTTTATCTCAGCAATGTAATTCAAACATGGCAGGTTCTACGGTTCCTAATAATGAGGCAGAAGAGTTTAAGTACTTCTTTAGGGTTTCAAGAAAGACTTTTGATTATATCTGTTCTCTTGTGAGAGAAGACCTTGTGTCAAGACCACCGTCAGGGCTCATCAACATTGAAGGGAGGCTTCTTAGTGTTGAGAAACAAGTTGCAATTGCCCTCAGAAGGTTGGCATCTGGTGAGTCCCAAGTCTCAGTTGGAGCTGCTTTTGGGGTTGGCCAATCTACAGTTTCTCAGGTGACTTGGAGATTCATCGAGTCGCTGGAGGAGCGCGCTAAGCGCCACCTCAGGTGGCCCGATTCAGGTAGAATGGAGGAGATCAAGTCCAAACTTGAGGCATCCTCTGGATTTCCCAATTGCTGTGGAGCCATAGATGCAACACACATCATTATGACCCTCCCTGCTGTCCAAACCTCGGATGATTGGTGTGACCCCGAGAACAACTACAGCATGCTTTTGCAGGGAGTTGTGGATCATGAGATGAGATTTCTTGATATAGTGACTGGTTGGCCTGGAGGCATGACTGTGTCGAGATTATTAAAGTGTTCGGGATTTTACAAGCTATGCAACAACGGGGAGCGATTGAACGGGAACGCAAGAGCTCTATCTGGAGGAGTGGAGACTAGAGAATATATTGTTGGTGGGATTGCCTATCCCCTCCTTCCCTGGCTTATAACTCCTTACGAAAGTGATGACCTCACAACTCGCATGTCTACTTTTAATGCAATGCTTGAGGGCCCTAGGTTCCTTGCTGTGAGGGCGTTTTCGCAGTTAAAGGGCAGCTGGAGAATCCTTAACAAGGTTATGTGGAGACCTGATAAACGCAAACTGCCAAGCATTATCTTGGTATGTTGTTTGCTTCACAATATAATTATCGACTGTGGAGATAAGTTGCAGGCTGACGTTGCTTTATCTGGACACCATGATTCAGGATATGGAGAACAGTGCTGTCAGCAAGTTGATTCGTTGGGGAGGATAGCAAGGGAAAACTTAGCCGAAGCACTTGCAGCACAAAACAAGAAAACTTGTCCATCAAAGTGAAACTTTTATGTTTCTGTATCTTCAATTTCTATGTAAACGGGCAGTTTGGGTTCTTAGCCAAGCACTTGCAGCACAAAACAAGAAAACTCCATCAAAGTGAAACTTTTATGTTTCTGTATCTTCAATTTCTATGTAAACGGGCAGTTTGGGTTCTTGTGCTATTCTTGTTGAGTTCCAAGTTTTAAGCCTCCTTTACCTAAGCGTTCATGTAACCATGTTTTGCAAGGAGAATGAGAAATTTCAAGCCCTCAAAAAGGGGAGTTTTGGAAATTCCCTCTTAAGCACAGTGTTTCCTCGTTGCTCCCACAGTGCTGGTACTTCCCCACCGCCGCACCCCCCCCAAAAAAAATAAAAATAAAAAACAACCCAAAAAATAAAAAAGATTATTGAAGGAAGAATAGGCATAATCTGTAACGCTTTGACAAGGCATCTGACCAATAAGAATTATTTTAACTTTTTGCATCGTTTAACAAATTCCTGTTCGAATTCATAAAGCTGAAGAGTAAATGAGTCCACTTCATACAATACGACATTATTATATATAAAAAATGGGACATATACCAAATAAACAGTATAGCACAACACAAAATGAATATTCACGAGGGGAACCAAACTCTAGCTATCTGGTTTTCCAATTGAGATCTGCTTCATGATTCTTCTGGAAAAAGAAACAAAGCAAGTACTGTAAAAACAAGTCCATGAGATGAGAGTGGCTTCCTTCGATTAGTGGACGGGGGGGCCTGTCATGTACAGTAGGGATCTCAAAACTGAAAGAAGACCAGATCCTCTCTATAAAACCATAAAAGATAAAGCATGTACGGGGGTCTACATGGAATAAACCTAGTGAATGAAAATTTATGGACAAAAGAAATTCTAGCGTCACATTATTTTTAAACCTATATTTATGTGCCGATAAAAAAAAAAAAAATTCAAAAAAGAAAGCTTATTGCTTCTAATCTCCTTTAGTTGGGGGCTGCATGCATGAACAGAAGGCGGATCTCTTGTACTTGCGGCCGGTTCTGATCCCACCACCATATAGATAGTCACGCAAGATAACTCTTGTCTTGTGCTCAGTGATTCTAGTTCTTGGTCTGCTTTCTTTTGCCTCACCATCAAGCTTCAACAGCAGAAACTGTAGTCTCTGGACTTCCAATTGCAACCGCCCAATCTTCTCCGAACCCCTTCTCGCCTGCTCCGAAATTCTCGTCCTCCTTCCCGCGCTCCCGCTTTCATCCGACGCATTTGCAGACATCCCATCCGAGGATTGTGAATGGGATCCATCTTCGAAATTCTTCATCAACTTCCGATTCGCATCGTACAACTTTGTGATTGCCTCCTCAGCCTCTTCTAGTTGCCCCTTCACGTTATCATACTCAATGCCTTTTCCTTTCTTGCTCTTCTCAGTTATCTCCACCTTTCTCTTCAAGTCCTGCACCGTTATCTGAAGGTTTGACAGCTTCTGAGCATCGGAATCCAGTCTCTCAAGAAGCCTTTTCTTGTTCCCTTCTTGGCGCGACTTCGAGAATCTCCTTGAGATCTCTAACTTGTCCACCCCTAACTCTTTCTCCATTAGTGACTCTATAGATGGCGCCTTGCTCTTGTGCGTTTTGATTGAATCAATCCTGCGGTAATCATTCGGAGACTTACCAACAGTCAAGTCAATGCTGCCATCCTGGTCAGTGGTCTCCCATAACTCAAGCGTTTGATTATCAGACCCTAAGTTTTCTCTCTTGCTTCTTCCATATGATGAACAATCTGATGATATCTGATCAAGCATGATGTCTTTGGTCAGAACTTCGTTACCCAATCCGGAGATTTCATGCGTCTTTGTCCGCACCCTCAGGTTCTTGTTGAATCCATTCCTCAATTCCTCTTCTTTCCCACTTGCAGAGACATGCTTGCTTGTTTGACCGTTTTCTTGGTGCTGTCCACCAACAGCCTTCAACTCTTCAATCTCCATCATTGCGGCATCCAGTTTAGTACGAGCAGTTAAGCTTTCCAGCATTACACCCTTTTCTCTTTCCACCACTGCCATTTCTATGGCTGCGATCCTTGTTTCCAAATCCCACAAGTCCGAAATACCATTTGGTACCGCATTGCTGTGAAATTCACTTGTTTCCGAGTTTTCAGTGCACTGGGTCACCAATTGAGTATCCTGGAACATATGGAATAACGGTCAGCTCTTAGATGATATTTAAAACCACGTGTGGTTGAAATAATTAACGAAGCATTAACAAGATTGTACAGTACATCTTCAGTGTCAAAACAAGAAGGAAACAATTATGGTGAGTATATATGTGTAAACAGAAATTACCTCTAATTCTTCAATGTCAAGTTTGGAAGGGTCTCCTTCCATTGTTGTGTGCTTCTCAAGAGACGATATAGAATTTTTCAACGAGACAACAGCGGATGCATACACAGCCAACTGAGCTTCAAGTCCTTCATTTGCATCTTCCAAGGTGCCGACATTTTGTCTCAGAAGTTCAATCTCCACGCTCTTGGAATTACTTCTGTCTTCTAGGCTCGTGAATGCTTCGCTGATCTCATTAATCTTTCCTTCAAGCAATGCTTCGCAAACATTGGAGGTTTGCAGTTCAACAAAGAATGCCTCACCCTTGTCCTCCCAGAGCTGAATTTCATTTTCCTTCTGAGACACTAGATCCTTTGCATTGGTTAAATCACTTTTCAACTGATCATTGACAGATTTAACCGTATGCTGCTCACTGTCTGACTTATCCAAACACTCCTTCAGATGCAGGTTTTCCTTCTGTAAACCGTCCAACTTTTCCTTCAATGATCTCGCCTTCTCCTCAAGGTCAACATTTTTAAGATGAAGTTTGTTCAACTTTCCACTAAGCTCTTCAAGATCTTCCAACTTTCTGGAGATGATATCATTGAAAACCAGAGAAAGATTACTGTAAAATATTGTTTCATCAAACATGGCATGGCTGTCCTCTTCTAAGCAACTTTTCTGTTCTTCCAAGTCAGAGACTATCTTTGCCAAGTATTTTTTCTCTTTAAGGACCATAGAATTATCACTCTGTAGATTCTGATGAGCTCCTTGCAAGTCCAACAGCTGCTTGTGAAGGCTTTCTGATTCAGACATCAACACTTCCTCCCTTTGGTCACCCTCTGCTATTTTCAGTCTCAATACTTCATTAATCTGCCAAAGCTTTTGCTTCTCAATATGTAACACTGATAACTGCTCGGACTGGATCCCCAACTCCTTTTCAAGACTATTTCTTTCTGTCATAAGATTAGAACCCTCCAACTGCAGTTGCTCTAATATGGTCGCGAGAACTGACTTCTCAATTACCAATTGTTGATTTTCATCACAACTTCTAAAGAGAGAATCTTGTGTCTCTTGAAGTTTGACAACTACATTGTTTAAAATTTTTTGATCCTGCTCAACTTTATTGCCACAGCCACGATCCGTATCAATATCTAGAGTCTTAATTAACTTATTAAGCCCCATTTTCAGTACATTATTGTGCTCGGACAAGGATTTGATCTCCACTTTTTGTTCAATATTTCCATGCTCCAACTCCGAAATCATTTTCTTCGACTTTTCGGCTGCCTCCATGAGCTTTTGATGCTCAGTGAGGAGAGAAAAACCCTTCTCCTCCAGGCCTTGTAAGAATTTTAGCAAAATTAAGATTTCCATATGAGCACCGAATGCTTTGAGTTGTTCCTCTTTGTATTCTTTCTTCCTGCATAGAACTTCTTCTTGTAGCTGACGAATCTGCAGCTCCTTACCAGCCAAATGGTTCTCGCTCAACTGCATGAAACTGGCACGCTCTTTCTTTTCAGCATCCAAGTAAACATGCAACTCTTCTACCGTACCAAGTGCGCTCTCTCTCTCCTTTTCCAAAGCAGAAACTTTCTCTTCTAGTGCTGCATATCTACTACCAAGATCCTCGAGTCTCTGCCGAGAAATATCCAACTGAGAAGCTAAACCTTGTTTTTCAGTGACTAGATCGGTCTTCTCACCATCGAGCAACATGCATGAATCTTCTAAGCTCTTAGACTTAACCCTCAATGCTTCAATTTCAGTGTTTGCATCAAGAAGAGAATTTTCCAAAAAGTTGTTTTCCTCCGAGATTTTCTCCAAATTCTCAGTTTTAACTTGTAACTGAGAAGTCAAACTGGTCTTCTCAGCAACAAGATTGGACTTCTCTTTAAGAAGTGACTGACAGGATTCTTCCAATGCCTTCACCTTTTCCCTAACCCCTTCTAACTCGACATTCAAATCAGCAAGAGAGTTCTCCAAAAGTGAATTTTTCTCCGTAAGTTTCTCCATGATCTTCAATTGTTCCAAAAGAACCACTTTCTCGTTTTGATTTGCCTCGCAGTCTTGCTTTAGCGTTGCGTTCTCGTCCTGCAATTCCTTCACAGCTAACTCGAAGCATTCTGGATCAAAGCCAACTGATTCAACCTGCTTTAGCATAGTACAGTTCTTCTTACTCAGTTCATTCAGTTCTTCCCTCAGACAGTAAATTTCTTGCTGGAGAGCATTTCTCTGGTCCACTCGAAGTTCAACCTCATCTTCAAGTTTCTTTATTGTCTCCCTTAAGTTCAACATCTCATCTTGCAGATTTTTTATCGACACAGCGGAAGACAAATTGAGCTGATTCAGACACTTGTTTTCCTCTGAGACTTTCTGAACTTCATCCTCTAAACTCTGATTATGAGTTTTAATATCCTCCAAGATTTCAGCCCTGTTCTGGAGCTGGCCAACCAGCGATCTTAGTTCTTCCTGAGACTGAGAATGCAAATGCTGTAATGTTTGGAAAGCAGTTTCAGCTTCCATAAATCGCATCCTCTCTTCTTGTATGCAAGTCCAAAGTCTACCCAGCTCCTTCTGCTTCTCTGTTAGTTCCTCACCTTGAGACCCCACCTTATGCACTAAAGACTCCAACTCCGATTGTAGATTCTGATTGGATTTTTCCAAAACAAGACACCTTTCTTCGGCACTTTTTAACTTTGCAACCCCTTCATCTATCTCAGAGTATAGCCTTCGAGCCTCCTCTTGAGCACGAGAGAGTTTCTGCTCAAGATCAGTCAATTCCTCCAAGCACTGCAGGTATTTGAGAGCAGCAGCTTCCTTCTCCTCTGTTAATTTCAAAACTTCTTGCTTCAAGGTTTCAACTTCACGTTCAGCTTTCTCAGCACGCATATTAATTTGCCTAGAATTCTCCTCAGCTTTCAATAACTTATCCTCCAGATTTGATATCATCTCCAAAAACTGTTGGTATTTTGTAAGTGCAGCTTCTTTTTCAGCTCCCATCTTAGAAAGTTCTTGTTTTAGATTTTCCACTTCAGCCTCCACTTTTGTAGCACGCTCGTTAAGCTCCCCAGCATCCTTTTGGGTAGAAGAAATACTGTTTTCCAGACTCGATATTTTCTCCAAATACTGCTGGTATTGCAGAAGAGCAGCTTCCCTTTCGGCCTGTAATTTTGCAAGAGCCTCCTTCAAGTTCTGAACCTCAGTTTCTGCTTTGTTAGCTCGTTCATGGAGGCCCCTGGAATCTTCTTGTGCTCGAGAGACTTCAGACTCAAGATTAGACAATCTCTTCAAACTCTGCTCGTACTGAAGCAAGCCAGCTTCCTTTTCAGATTCCAATTTAGCAAGGGCTTTCTTCAAGTTCAAAATTTCTGCCTCAGCTTTGCCCATTCGATCAGATTCTGTCAAGGATTGAGCTTGGAGATCTTGGCCCCCATTGTTTTGGGCATTTTGATCTCTCTCCTCCCCAACATCATGAAAATTGAGTCCTTTTCTAGCTTTTCCTTCTGCAAACTTGGCATGGCCTGGTCCTTCTCCAGGACCAAACAGATCATGCAGCTGTTTCTGACCCTTTCTTGTCAGAGGATCAGGTTCCTCGGTGAAAGCTCCATTCCTCTTGACAGCTTGAAAACCAGGTGAAGCATGCTTTTGTAGTTCGTCTGAGTCAAACAATGTACGGCCAGGGTGCGGCATCTCAGGTGTATGGGGATCTGCCTCGGTAGCAGAACCAGCTGATTCGTCTGACCCCAGTAAGTAAACTTGGTTCGGACATACTTCTGCCATGGTTTTATGAGCATGGCGGATCACACCAGTCGCATGATCATATCTCTCAGCCAAGGCGCGATATGCTCGGTAAAACTCTTCAACTAATTTCATAAGCTCTGGGCGTTTCTTGTAATACATCTCTGCCCTTCTTGCAAAGGAATCTGCGTCCTCTTCAATGAGCTTTATCATTTGTTTGACCTTGGAATCCATATCTATTCAAGCAGTGTAAGAAGCATCCACAATGGGTTAGGGGCAAGTAAGTACAAAACACACAGAAAGAGAAAAAGAATGCAGCAATGCACACAAAATTTGAACCCCAAAAGAGACGGATGAAAAACATAACAACTGTAATCACTCCTTGGGAAAACAAAGAAAAAAATTACACTGACATATGAGGAAGCAGAAACAAACATAAGAACCAAATTGTGGAAACTGAACTCTTCTTATCAAGGACCCTAAGCCAAATTTTAAGACAGAAAAAAAAATAAAAGAAATTCAAAAAAGTATTATACCTGTAAGATTTTCCTGAAGCCATTTAGAATTCTTTGGGCTTATGTGGCTATCCCACCACCAAGAATACATGCGTTTGGAATCTGCTTTCGACAAAGTCGCCATTGCTGCAGCCAGAGACACTCCTAACTCCGATCGGGGTCGAAAAATCCGATCAAAATAAACCAAAACAGACAATCAAGAAAACTCTCCAGAGAAGGAAGCTTTATAGATATATTTATCCTGATTACACCTAGTCACAAAAGTCAACAACTCAATTTCGGATCAACCAGAACTACCCAGTTGGTAGAAAAATCAGATTATCAAATTCATTGTATCAAAGATCAGAAACAGAAAGAAATAGTACCTGATCAAACCCAACTCGGAAAACAATGTGGAGAAACTACTTCTATCTCTTAGTTTTGTAACAAATACCTGCTCAATGATAAATCCCAGGAAGGTGATCAAAAAAATTTTGTATTTAAACAACAAATTCAGATATCTCATATAAGTACTAAGTCAAACAAATTTCTTTTTCTTTTTCGATCAGCTTATGGACCAAGCAAATTCTTGACAACGAATAACACAGAACCGACACGGTTTGAACAACATGATCAACTAAGGAACCGAGTTAAGAAAAGGGTAAAGCAAAAAAACGATAGAAAAAAAAAGAGTAAAATAATTCATGAACAAAGTCGAATTCATATTACCCAGAAACCAAGTTTGTGGACCAACTAATTTAAACCTTTAAAAAAACATGATTAGTTGAGGATTGACAAAACACAGGCGTGGATTTTCATCTTTTCTGAAAAGCAAAAAAGAGTGAAAACTACAACTGAAAAGACCAAAACCAAAAGCAAACTTACCAAATAACAAATGGAAAATTCTGTTCCCGTTGATCCGTATTGTTTTTCTCTTCTTCTTCTCTCTCTGGTTTTTTTTTTTTCTTTTTTTGCTCTTGGTTTTGATTGGTAGCAGCTGAAGAAGCTTAGCTGGCTTTCTTTTTCTCTTTTTTTTTTTTTAACTCTCTTTCTCTCTCTCACCCCATTTGGCAAGAGATCTCGTCTTCCAAGTTCTTAACTAAATATTCTCACTTTCTTCTGTTCATTTTCTCCGTTGCCTTTGCTTTTTATGCAGTAGTTGGTTTGGTACCTGATTCAGCCATTGCAAACTGTCAAAGAGGAAAGCAATTCAAGAGAGAGAAGGAACAAAAAAAAAAAAAGAAAAATAAAAAAAACAGGGAGACAAAATTCGGCTAGAAATAAAAAAGTAATAAAACAATTAAGGAAATGAGGCTCCCCGTTCTCTTTTTCTGCTTTTGTTTCCTTTTTAAGTTTTTTTTTCCTTTTTCTTTTTCTTTTTCCTGAGGGGCTTTTTTAAGTTTTTGGTAATGGTAAATTTGTAGAGGAAAACTATAGGGATTTTGTCTTTATTTTTTTTAATAAAAAACGATCACATATTTTGAGAATAATATCTTGGGGGATTCTAATTACGGTATGGAATGACCAAAAATCCTTGTGGATGGGGATTTCTTAAATGTTACATTAATCTTGGGTTTGATGATGTTTGGCTCGTTGTAATCACATTATTTACTTATTTTCTATTTTTTAATTTGGATCTCTTTACTAGAAAAGGTAAAATGGTTGATTAATTTTTTTTCAAAAGTTTACAATTTTCTTTTAAAAAATAAAAGTTGCCAAATTAAGGAGTATTAGATATTGGTTCACATGCCCATAGGGCGTAATTGAAAAATTGCAAGTCTTCTTAATATCCTATATTTTTGCTAAGTTTCTTGCAAACTAAGATTACCCGAAAATTCTTCTATTTTACTTCTTGTCCTTTCCAGGTTGTTATAGAATTGCTTATTAAGGATTAGGAAGATTAGACCAAGACAATGGTTTTCTTATTGACAAAAAGGAAAAGATAGCATTAGGACAAAAATGTGATTGGATGTGACAGTGCAAGTGACATGTTATTAAGAAAATAAACATTAAAAAGCAAGCTTTTTTGACGATTTTACCCAAATTAACGATTTCTTTACATATATTTGTCTCCCTTTGAATAAATACTTAAGAGATTTTTATCAAAAAAAAAAAAAAAAAGCGATAAGAGATACTCTCTTTATTCCTCCGTTAATTTCTCTTTAAACGAAATCAAATTGTTTGTTATTAAATTAGACAATTGAATGTCTTTGACCTTATATAATCACAGAACGTCTAAAGATTCAGAATTTTAGTTCAATTTGCAATTTTTTTTCTTTTTATTTCTGTAATTAAAAATAAAAAATAATAACGTGGCTCTTCTTTACAAATTTATTTATACACGCTATTAGCCCATATTTACACCATAGTTGAATCAGAAGTTGCAAGCATGATAAGTAAAAATATACTTGTTTTAATAAAGGATTTGAATTATAGACGATGTAATAAGACTACAATTGGTACGTAGGAATGCTCCCAATCACACTATTGCTCTTAATATTTGAACATCATTTTAGTGTGATGGTGTTTTTTTTTTTTTTTTTTTTTTTGCCATTTTAGCATGTGAAGAAAATTCTAAGATAAAATTTCAACGGCAAATGCAACGTGGGAAACTTGGCATGGGATTTCATGTCTCTAAATCCCCTATGTTTGAGTGGTACCACCCCCTATGTTTGAGTGGTACCACGTTTTGTTTGTACGAATTTGTGTTATATTTACTTGTTAATGGATCGAATGTTTGATAAGTATGGTTAAAACTAATTTTTTTTTTATTCAAAATATTGTGGCATGTGAAAGTTTTACATTGTAGTAATTTTTTACTTTTTAATATAACATGTAAAAGCTTTACACTATTTTCTGATAAAAAAAAGTTGGTTTGGCTATGTTTGCCAAATATCCTATTAGTATATTGACAATTAACAATTAGTCCAAAATAAAACGTAACCTAACAAACGAATAGAAAAAAAGTCCCCTTTTACATAATAATGTTATTTGGCTCCTCTTAAAAAAAAGGGCAAATCACACTTTATTTTTCGTGGAGCTGTCCACCGCTGGCCAAACAGCCATTTCGTTATTTTTCTTTAAAAAAAAAAGTGAAAAGGATTCACTCACCAAAGAAAAAAAAAATATTTTCCCTAAAGAAATTAAAATACAAGTCAAACTTTTTTTTTTTAGAAAATGGCTAAAAGTACTGTAAGAAAAAAAAAACATGAGGTTTTATTGGACCGCAAATATTAGTAATCAAAATAAATGGAATTTCCCATTTGTAAAATCCAGAGCGACAGAATCAATGCCCATGTGATGAATTTATGATGACCGTTGCCCGTTGCGTCCTGGTTACTCAAAAGAAGGAGAGGGGTAAATTGGTAAACTAAACTCCTCATATTTTACCAAACTTTAGTGGGTGTATATATATATTTTTGAAGGACTCTAGTATTTACTTTTATCGTACAAAAGATAAAAGATACAAGGGCATAATTGTAATTTCGGAGTTAGAAGGAATCTTTCTTGCTTGGCACAGATGACACGGTATCCGTCTTTACAGAAGGGGAAGGGCAAAAAGGTGGGCGGTGGGCGGGGGGCGGCGTGCGGCGTGGACGGTCGTCATTCGTCACCCTGACTTAACAAGGAAATTCCTCCGTAAAAAAATGACCACGTGTATTTATTTATTTATTATTATTATTTTTTTTTTTTTGAGGATGCAGTATTCTTCTTAATTTCATCAATCCCTCCACTTTCTGGGTCAAATAACCACTCACGTACCGAGCAAATTTTCCCTTCTTCTCGCCGCCACAAAGTACAATGGGGCCATCTTTTTAACTAACGACAAAGCAATTAACTGTTAATATGTTTATGCCCGTGTGCGTGTGTTTCCATATGTATAGATATATATATATATATATATATATATTCATATTGCTAACATTAACAGTCACTTTACGGCTGTAATGTAGGTTACGTATTAATTGCAACGTTTGTCGCCTTTAGTTTGTGATGAAAGAAAGGCAATTGAATTTGACTAGAATTAGTTATTTTCACCGAAGATACAGTAATTAACCGTTGATAAATTTAGGCCTGCGTAAATATTTATGACTTGTCTATAAATGCATTTGATAGACGTGTTAGGACTAAAACTTTAGTTTAAAAACTATAATATATGAGGGCTTTATATTGTATAAATATTTTGCTTTTTATGATTACAACTAAGAGCTTTTATAATCGACTGAAACCAGTTATTTACCAGGTAACATATATGATCTATTTGGAAAGATTGTCCTTCAAATGTAATACATAAAAAGTATAAAAAAAAACATAATATTCATAAAATATAACATTCCTGATGTTGGATATGCGTAACATAAATTTTGTAAAGGTTACGTGTTAATTTCACCATATGGTTGTTGCCTTTGGTTTGTGATGAAAGAAAGGCATTTGAGTTTAAATATAATAAGTTATTTTTGTCCGGTAAAGATGGTTAACTCATAATTTGGCATCTGAAAAAAGGTCCCGAAAGTATTTAAGAGCTATAATTGTGCCATATGGTCCAACCAAAAAAATGAAAAATACCCCATCTTCTTTATCTACCCATATGCAAGACTCCCCCCAAAATGCATGGAAGATAAACCTTTAATTAATGTGGGTCATATTATATATTTCTAACCAACTTTGGTCCTGGAATTTAATTAATTAATTATTTTTTTGACAAGACTTTCAATTTTTTGTTTGGTCCTGCAATTAATTAAGGTTTTTACTCTCCTTATACCCATCGAATAAGTCACCTAAGATTAACAAAAAAGAAATACTTATTTTCCAAAAAAATAATAATAACAAGGATGCATGGAAAACAAAAGGAAAGTACACAATGACACATTTATATATATATATATATATATATAAAAGGAAGGAGAATGCCATCATTTTCAAATAGGGTTAAAAAAGACTTACAACCAATTAAACTGCTCAAACTTGTCTCAATGACATATTCTCAAACCATATATGAATGTAAGTAATTCATTAGTCCCGAGTATTATTACTATTCTTATTATTTCCTTTTGGTATGGGTTTATTTATCTAATTATCTTTCTAATAGTATTGCCATGTTCCCTCATTTTAATTAACTGAAGACCTTTTCTTGTTGGATTTTTTTTTTAACTTGTAAAATTGGGGTTATTTATTATAGTCTATTAATCAAGTTAGGCGACATAGCATAGGCCAAAACGAACAATAATATCTTCAATCGTCTTATTGTCAGGTTATTGATAAAGTCCATGTCATAGGAATAATTGTTTGGAGTCTTCTACTGAGAAGACGTATGAAGATGAATAATTGAGAAAGCTATCATAAGTGTTGTAAAAAAATTGGATTCTTCCTACAATTATTGGATTAGTTGATAAAGTTTGGCCCCAAAACAGGAGTCTCTCAACAATACCACAAGAGCATGGAGTGGAAACTCTGATCGTTAGATGAGCACTAATTAGGATGTAAATATTACGTATATAAGAAGATAAGGTAGTAATTAATTAAGGGAGTCGACAAGTAAGGGCAGCTTAATTGGTTGTAAGTCCCTTTGCTCCAATCATAGGTTAAGGGTAGTTCAAATTACTCTTAGCCTCACTAAAAAACGGTGACCTTTATTCTCTCTTTGCATAAAAAAAAAAAATTAGGGGAATCTTTCTATTAAAAATTTATATATTAATTAGGGAAGTCAATATTTTATGCTTTGCTTTTTTTTGGCCCCATACATGAGGAAGGTAGCTTAAAAAATAAAAACCAGAGAGGTGACTTCTATTTTTTGTCAGGGCCTTTTTGGTTACGGCCTTTTTTTTTTATTTTTTATTTTTGAGGGAGTTAAGGCTTCCTTCTTTGATTTCTCTTCTTGCGAGTTAACTTTGCAAGGGTAGGGACACTCAATGGACTATTTAGAGGGAAAAATTGAATGCGAATCCAAAAGGGAAGTTTTCCAAAATGACTATCTTATATAATAAAATTAGTAAAAGAGTTAATATTAGCGACTCACTTGGTCGTACAATGTAAAAATTAGTCACGTTGCGAATTAAAACCATTAAAAAGTTATGCTACAAATAAAGCTTTTTATTAAAGTTATTTTTAAGAAGAGATCCATCCAAAAACAACAATGTTAAAATGAAAAATGTTATGTGGCTATTATGTAGAGGGTGTTTGGGAGTGGTGGGAACCACTCAGTTCCCACCACAAACTCAATTATGAACAGTAAAAAACTCTCACATGTTATAGTAATAATAAAAAAAATTACTACAGTGTAAAACTCTTACATACTACAGTAAAAGTGGTTCTCACCGCTGGTTCTCACCATCTTTCCAAACACCCACGTAATAATACTTCAAATAACCGCCTTCAAGTATACTATCTCATATTATTTTTCATCAACTTTTGACGGATAATCAACACCATGACATCATAGAGCAAGTGTATAAATCGAGGATTCAACGGCTAATCATACGTTGCTTTAAATGTCATTTACTAAAAGCATGTTTACCAAACCTTAAAGAAATGTAAAGAAAAAAAATAATAGAATTAGAAAGGAGAGTAAAGTATTAGAAGTGAGCATCATTCATTCTTTTTTCAGTATTTACTTACTAATTTGATAGGGTAATAGGAAATAATCACATTCTTTTTTTAATATTTACTTACTTAGTAATAAGGATATTATTTAATATAATTACAAAAACAATATTTTTACATAACTGATAACTATTAAATAATAACAATTTGAATTTAGATATTTAAGTAAAAATGATATTCATTCCTTTTGAAAAAGAATTAATACTAAAGGGTATGAGAGGATTTATATTTTATTTTCTCATTTCTTATATTGTGTGGGGCCCACAACTTTCGTTACTGATTTAATAAGAAAATACATTATTTAAAGAGAAAGAAAATTACTATTATTCTCCTTTTTTTTTTCTTTCGATGCAAAATAAACATACCTGAATGTAATTTGCTTTTACAAGACTAAAAATAAAATTAACCTTGAAATATATCAAGAAGCATGCATGTAAAATTTGGGGTGAACGAGAAAAAAAAAATTGCAATGTGGCAATCAATATTTTCTAGAACCATCATTTGAATTTAGTACGCTATGATTTTTCATAAAAACACGCATTTTTTAAAACAATCATTTCCGCTAATGCGCTATGATTTGTGATATAGAAACACACAACCGGTAAGTGTTCCCTATGGCTCCAAAATATACGCTCCCAAAAGTAAACAATAAATATACAAACAAAACAGTAATATGGATGGTAGTTTTCAGCAAAACTTCCACATAGGAAGGGACATGGTTTTTGTGAATTTTGGATATATTTTGACCGTTGAAACATGATGATGACAAAAGAAAGAACTATGGAAGTGTCGTCTTCACTTCTTTACTCCAAGTCTCCCAAAAATTCACTATAATCTCTGCCAACATCAGACAAAAACACTTTTTTTTTGTTTAAAAAAAAAAGGGAACTTATTTGATAAAAGGTACAACTTTTTAAAAAAATTACTATATATATATATATATATATTTTACAAATTTAACAGCTAAAAGACAGATGACTACTGCTAGGTTTCTTTTTCAATTTCTACCAGATAGATTACCAAATAAAAAACACCATTATTTCAACAGAACTTTTCCGTTTGTTTGAGGAGTTCACATTATGGTTGTTTGAAGTATTGAGTTTGAAATGAATAAGTTTAAAAAATAAAATTTGAAAACAAAAATTGTGTTTGGATATAAAAAAAAGTCAAAAGTTTGAGACCCACATAAGAAAAAAAAACTTGGGTAGCTTAAAATTTAGGGGCATTGAATTCGAATTTGGTCCAATTTATCTTTTCACCGTTTGAGTTCAAGCTTGAGTTATTTATTACCAAACGCTTGCTGAGTTTAAAATTTGGGTCCAAAACACCCAAACTCTCCAAACAAATCTCGATTTTTGGTGGTAATTGAATGATTCAAAGGGATAATATTTCAATTTCATTCAAAATTGCTTAAGAGTATTATGTGTGTATTACGTTATGGCCAGGTAGTTATGTGGGTTCTCACAAAGTGGCATATGATTGATGTCAGTTCTCATCGGAAAATTAATATTCAATTCAAATTTACTTATGTCCTGAATTAGGTGCTGGGTTACTGTTGAAATGTGCCTAATGGCAGAAGCCTTCTGTCCTTTATGCGGTTTGAAAATAACAAATACCAGTTACAGAAAACCAAAAACACAACCAAACAAGAATAAACCAGTGAATTAAAGGTGAAAAGGCAACCAAGAACAATCATTTCTTTGGAGCACAAAACAGACTTGAAGACAAAAGTAGCATTAAAAACCCATCTATAATGCATGTCAGCAGTGGGCCCAAACAACCACCCCAATTATTTGGGATCTCACTCTTCTCTCTCGCTCGCTGCTTTTTTTTTTTTTTTTTTTTCCCCTTGAAGAGAGAATTATACTTTTTTCCTTCCACAAGGAGAGTGAGGTACCTTCTGTCCCTTTTTTTTTAATTTTTTTTATGTACACAAAAAATAAAAAAAGAGCAAATTGTAGTTGACCCAGAGGCAAAAGTGATGGCGTGTTTGATAGAGGATTCAGATCATGCTCCGTGGACATGAGGGGAGCACAGAACATGGGATGGGGTTATTGTGGAGTAGGTTGAACTATTTTTAGCAAAATGGTAGGTGTCTCAGGAAACTTTTTTTTTTTTTTTTTGGGGACATTTATAAGGAATTGACAAATAATTTTTTTTATTATGAAACTCACATGTTTTTAAGGCATTAATAAACATTCAAAACGTGTATGGTAATTTAAGAGAGGGTGAGTGCAACTTAAGAATTTGAGGATGTCTGATAAGTACTCTAAGCCCTCAAAATTGAGTAAATATAATAAGAAAAATTTCATGTTATTATACTACTTTTTTAGTTAGAGTTTGAGGATTCAAATTTTAAAGTCTAAACCTCAAACATTTTATATCCAAAAGTCGATTTATTAAACTATGTCTATTACTACTTACTACACTCTTTTTAATAAAGTAAACTCTCGAAATATTTGTAGATTCCTCATTTTTCAAATAATAATCCGAAACATGATCATAATACATGATGTTGGTATAAGAATGGCGTGGGGTAGCAGTGGACGTGATGATTTCACGACATTAAAGATAACGAAAAGGTCGTTTCTCATAACAAGCCATCATGTTGCTAGGCAAAAGTGCGAACAGGAGTGATGGAGAAAACCCAATGGGGCGCTTGGTAGCTTCCGAGCATCATGTGCTGGTTGTTTTTTATAATCAGCTCAATCTCCTTCTTTGTATGAGCCTTTTACTTTCAAACTACAAGTCTTTTGCACCTATCCTATCTAATGGGAAGTTTGTTGGGAAGTGAAGAAGAGAAGAAACCCATCCCAGCACTTGCTTTTTGTCTTTCTTTGACACCTTTTCGTTTTTTTTTTAGTTTTTTTTTTTTTTTTTTTTTTTTTTGTTTGAATCACATTAATATTTAATAATCTACCTTTTATATTAAGTGAATATTGGAAGTATCTCAACTCTGCTATAGGCATGATTAATGGGCTACCACTTTACCACATTTGATTGGTACAGGCCCAATTTGGTAAGATGTCAGTGGAAGCTGCCAGCCTCAAAGTTTCTTCAGCTTCATTTAACGCAGAATGCAGTTGAGTTCTCTTGGATTACTAATATTTTATATTACATATGAATGGGAACATAGATGAATGACCTTTTAATGATGGAATACAGAACTTTGTGTCATTTTTAAACACTATAAGATTTCTACACTATTTTATATTTAATTTTAGAAAGACAAATAGTGATGCCTAAAAATGGAACAACATCACGGGTACACAGTGATCGGACTTGTTGTTTCGTCTAGACCGACCTGCAAAAGAAGAAAATGCCTCATTATGACGAGACGTCGGTTTGGTATATATTAAGGACATTCTGATGCTTAAATCAAGGTACTCATTAGGAATAAAAGGCAAAAAATGTAAGAAAAGAATGCTCGTAACTTTAATGATGGAGTTAATGCTCTTATTTATAAAGTTTAAATAAAATATGTGTGGACTAGAATTTGGCCCTTCACTCGGGTGTACAAGGCATACAAAGTCCAGCAATGAGTGACAAGTGTCATTGGTTACCCAACTGGGGAATGGATGTAGCTGACCATGTCACTATATGTTTGTGGTCCTTTAGATGGCTTGGTAGATGGCTTGGTTGGCCGCTTACTTCACAGCCTAGTTGAACACCTAGTCATAGTAGGCCACTTAGCTTTCAGTCCTTGGCGTCATCAGCCTGGTCGAACACCTGATCGACTTGGTTCTAGAAGTGGTCGAATATCCAGACAGTTTATTCTGAGGTGGTCTAGATGTTTAGATGGTGTTCCAATCATGAAAAATCACCCCATAACCATAAAATTCTAACACAAGCCATAAATCTAAAAAGGTGAGTTCAGAGTTTGTATTCCCAACTTTAAATTGTATCTCCATCCAAGTCGATCGAAATGGGAGAGTTGTGATGATTGAAATTGGTTTGGTATCTTAGCCAAACATCCAATTTCGATACGACGTAGATAGAGACGAGACAACAATTAAAAAAGAACAGAACGATAAGAAAAAAAATTGACTACTGATTGGTGAACTTAGGACGATGCTTATCCAAAACGAAGAAATAAAGAATGAGAAAGAAAACCCAACCCCAATCAACAACCAAGACCAGCCCAGACATGGCCCACAGAATCTGCCAGGCCAGAACCACATAAGATCAATTTCCAACCGGGGAAACCATTTGGACGAAATTACCCCTATCTGGTCTTTCTTTTTAACATTTTCCTGCCAATTCTTCTTTTTGTCCGCAAAGAACCTCAACCGTCAGCACCTTTCTCATACTTGTGTAAATTGAAGTTTTTTTTTTTTTTTCCTTTTTTTTTATACTCTCAGTGACTGAGGTCGTAACGATGGCGTCCATGGCCGCCGTGCTCCGGCGAAAACTGGCCGGAAAAGTGTTCCACGTTCATGTCGTGAGAGTTCGCTCGTTCTCGGATTCCGCTTCGGGTTCGAATCGAATACAGAAGATTCTGGTCGCGAACAGGCGCGAAATCGCAGTAGGATCATGAGGACCGCCAAGTGCGTATGGATTCGGACCGTCGCCGTCTACAGCGACGCCGACAGGCACTCTCTCCACGTCAAGTCCGCCGACGAGGCCGTCCGTATCGGTCCTCCTACGGCTCGGCTGAGCTACCTCAGCTCGTCGTCCATTCTTGAAGCCGAGGCTCGTACGGGCGCTCAGGTGAGCTCCGGGAACCTACCTGTTTGTTTTGGGGGAAAAATATTCGGAAAAAAGAAGGAAATTGAGTTTTTTTGTCGTGGTTCTGATTACTTTTTGTTATCGTAATTAGGCTATACATCCAGGATATGGTTTCCTATCGGAAAGTGCATAATTTGCTCAGCTTTGTGAAGATAAAGGTCTGATATTCATAGGACCTCCTTCATCTGCAATTCGGGACATGGGCGATAAAAGGTACTGCTGAGTTTCCCAATCCTTAATATCTATCTCTCTTCAAGTATAAATTTTCGGTTTAGAGTTCAGGATGTAGAAAGATGATAAATAAGGCCTTCTAGGAGTAGAAATTATGTTATTTAGTGGAGACTTAAACAGTTTAATTTTTTTGATCAGTGCGTCGAAGAGAAGAATGGGTGCAGCAGGAGTGCCGCTTGTGCCTGGATATCATGGTAGCGAACAAGATATTGAGGTGATGAAATTAGAAGCAGACAAGATAGGTATCCTGTTTTAATAAAGCCTACTCATGGGGGCGGAGGAAAGGTGTGTCACTAAATATATGTGTGTGTGTATTACTTCCTCTATGTTTGTAGCAACAATCTTGGAACACTTATGAATTGTGTAACTTCCCTATAATCTGTTCTATCCTTTGTCCTTGACGATTCTACAATTTAGGATCCATAAGGAGTATGTTAAATAGAACCCTGATCAAGGTAGAATGGCGTGTTTTCGTATTACTTGATTGTGATTTGACTTACAAAAAGAGGAAATATGTAGCATAATTATGCTTCTAGAAAAGGAACTTATTTATATTCATACATTTTATTCTTTTCCCTCAGAAATATCCTAATGGATTAGATATTTCTAGGGTATGAGGATCATGCAGACTCCAGATGAATTTGTGGATTCTTTCTTGGGGGATCAATGCGAGGCTGCTGCGTCATTTGGCGTAAACACGATATTGCTGGAGAAATATATTACACAGCCGAGGCACATTGAAGTCCAGGTTATTTTCTTTTCTTCTTTTTGTATCACCCTTTCCATAAAGAAGAAAAGGCTCCACTCTTCTCTCCTTTCTTTGTTTCTGTGCACTCTCTTTCTAAAGGTTTGCTTTATGCTCGTTGTATGACTCTTTACACTTTCTACAAAAGCAGTAGGCGCATGTTTTCATGGAAAGTTTGATTATTTGCATATTCACATGTTAAATAGTAGATTTATTGTGTTTCAATATCATAGATATTTGGGGACAAGCATGGGAACGTTCTACAGTTATACGAGAGGGATTGCAGTGTTCAGAGAAGGCATTAGAAGATAATTGAAGAAGCTCCAGCTGCAATGATCATTTCCTGTATTCTCCTTTCATATTTTTCATGAAATTTCTATTATTTTAATGGAAAGTCCCTTGCTGCAGCCAAATATTTCTGATGACTTCCGGTATCACTTGGGTCAAGCTGCTGTGTCTGCAGCCAGACTAAGGTCTTTAGATTTGAATGGCTGAAGCGTTTGATTTTTGAACTATTTACTTTCTACAAATGCATGATTAGATTAAGAATTAAGAAGGGTTTTTCAGAGCCCAAAAAAAAGGACTAAGAAGGGTTTGATATATCTGTCTTTTATATTATTTTCATCCTCATCGTGTCTAATATAAAAACACATTTAAGGAGTTTGGACATATCATCATTGTATAACTATATTTCTCTCGCTTATGGGTGAAAATTAATCACCATAAGTAACATATATCTATACCTAACTCTCTTAAAGTTATTAACTTTACACAATATTTATTATTAATTCCTTAACAATTATTTCCCACTTTTAAGCTAATTTTAGTTACATGAACAACCTTTTTATTAGTATGCAATTGTCGACTTTTTTATTAGACAAGTATACCATGTAAGCACGATGACATGATAAACCAGGTCTACTGAATAGTTTCTCCATGTTTGTTATATGGATTTCACTGTGCTCACAGCTTGTTGCTTCACTTCCTATATTACAGTGAAGGTGTTGGATTAGGATAACTCTACAACTGCAGAAACTGCTGAAGTTCGAGCCTCATTTCGACAGGAACGCTCTATTTGGCATAATCTTGACCATCCAAATGTTACAAAGGTAAACGTACTTCATTTATTAATAGATGACATGTTGTGTCACTTTTTCTTTTCTGAGTCTTACTTAATTGCTTTTCTTTCAGTTTATTGGAGCTTCTATGGATCCTTCTCATGTCAAAGTTCCTTCCAATAAACCGGAGAATGGTGGTCTGAATTTTATCTACTCTAGGGCTTGTTGCATCGTTGTTGAGTACCTTCAAACACTAAAGAACTACTTAATTGAGCACATGAGAAAGAAACTTCCTGTGAAGACTATGTTGAACTTGCTTTGGATTTGGCTGGAGGGTAAATATTTCAGATCATATCTTTTTTTCTTTAATTCTATTTTTGCAGTTTAGTTACATTCACTCAAAAAATATTGCACACCGGAACATAAAAACCGAAAAGATGTTAGTGGATTCTCATAGAACTCTGAAAATTCCGGATTTCGGTGTTGCTCGAATTGAAGCTGAAAACCCTCAAGACATGACTGGGGAGAGACTGGTACACTTGGATATATGGCCCCAGAGGTTCCGAATATTTCTTGTTCTTACTCTTTTTAATTAGTTCCCTTTTTCTTACTATGAGTTAATTTAATACAATATTCATGTGCAGGTTATTTGTGCCAAGCCTTAAACAAGAAAATGTGATGCCTACAGCTTTGGCATATGCTTATGGTAGATTTATTGCTGTCAAATGCCTTATGCTGATTGTGATTTTATTGATTTGACAACTGGAGTTGTTGAAAAGGTTAGTCTTCCTTTTAAAAACTATCAAGATAAATTCAACTTCATCATTCAAGATTAACAAAAAGACATCCAGAATATTTTTGTTTTATACGATAATTAATCACTCTAATGTTTGTGTAACAGAAGTTACAACCAAAAATTCCAAAATGTTGTCCTAATTCCTTTGCAACAATTATGGAAAAATGTTGGGTTGGCAATCCAGAGAAACGTCCTGAAATGGATGAAATAGTGAGGATGCTAGAGGCAATGGATACAAGCAAGAGTGGCGGTATGATAAGTGAAGACAACTCCTTTTCTGGCTGCTTGTGTCTCTTCAAACCTCGTGGTCCATGATTTGATTTTGTTGAGTCACATTTTATTGATTCACAGTCCTTGTGTGTGGTTTAGACATAAGATGTAGTTTCATATCTTTTCTAAATCAATTAAAGAGTTTTTTTAGTTTCTTTTCTGATGGAAATTAGTGATTCTAATTATGTACCATAAATAATCTCTGTAGTTAGTAGTTACTTTTTTGTTGTTGGTTCTTTTGGAATTTGAAGATTTTGCCATATTTTTTTTTATGTTTCAATTCGGTGATTAGAAGATAGCGATAAGGCGTTTTTGAATAATTGTTCTTATTGTAAAACTGCTATGTTCAAATCCTAAAACTAATCGCCGGAGTTTTTCTCTTATTTTCATGCATTTATGATAAACTACGTCAAATAAATTCATTTTTGTTGTTTATGTTTGCAAAACGACATCGTTAGATATCAAAATAATAATATGACGTCATTTATTCCCAATAACATTTCATTTACTAAAAATACCTTTATCAAGTCGGTTAGAACTTATTGTATAAAACTCTTCGTAATTATAGTAAAAAGTAAAAATTGTCAAAGCGCAAAGCTCTTACAAATTTTCAGTTTCAAGTCCTATAAAATGATATTTAGAATAAAACCAAGTGAGATAGAGAGAGAATCAAACTTCTCTCCGCCTGTTGGAAAAATAATACGCAGCGGAATTTTAAAAATTTTAAAAAAGAGTATTTTTCAAAACATGAGTTTGACATGCTATATGTATAAATTAACCTGATCTTACTAACCTCTTACTCGTCGAAAAGCTCCCGAAAACAGTGTAGAGAAGTAACGTTCCAGAAGAGCCTCAACCAACTGGTCTTCTTTGCTATTCTCTATCCACGATCGGAGTGAGTGTGGGCTCACACGTACAGCTCTTCCTCAAGGTGACTCTCCTTCCAATCAATTGAGAGAACCCAAAGCTAGTGTTCGTGATTTGTGAACAAGAGCTCTCAGGGAGTTTCAGATTCTCACCACTAGAGTATCACTCTTAATCTCTC
>CAMOHE010047095.1:0-18306 GCA_946598075.1 Artocarpus hirsutus | reverse complement strand
ACAAATTTTCAGTTTCAAGTCCTATAAAATGATATTTAGAATAAAACCAAGTGAGATAGAGAGAGAATCAAACTTCTCTCCGCCAAGATTAAAAATTACCCGTCATCAATCATGATTGAAGATGACGAACTAATAAGAGTATGGGAAGCAAATGGGTCTCCACTTTTGGTAGAGTAAGCTTTTAGAAGTGCATGTATCGGGAATCATAGGTTGTTGCAATTCGGTGGGAATGTTGTGTTTGTGGTGTTGGTTCTAACTTCCATAAGGGACAAAGGGGAATTATGTTTGCTTATTGCCTCGTTGGGCATCTTGGAATGAAGGGATATATGCTCTGTATGAGTATTGTTTTTTCAATGGAATCTCATTCGTGATGCACAAACGAATCAATGCTTAATACCAAATCCTAAATTCCAAGTTCGCCTGTATAATGGCCTTCCAATCAGCCCCAAATACATAGGCAGCGGAAATAGGCATAAAAATCCGCCAACTTTAGAGACACTGAATGTTTAAATCCAGCTGAAAAAAGGTCAAACAATACAAACATATAAAATATAAATTAAAGTAAAAAAAAAAATGACGCTACATTTTAAAATGGTTTGACTTAACATAACCTAAATGTATAATGGTTGATAAAACTTTTCATTGGATATATGTGATTGCATGCTTGAGCTCTTTATCACCTGCTCTCTCAATGTAAAATGTAAGCAAGAAAATTGAAAATTTTTTGGTCTGACGTGGGTCCACCGTATCCTCCATTTTCAGATCCTATAACTTGCATTTGTCTTGAGATTATAGATCTTGCACCGAATGACTCGGGAACATACATGATGGCTATTTGAACGGTTATTCCTGATAACTCAGATATCATGGGATGGGAATAAGGGAGGCAAGCCTCGAGCACATTGACAAAGGGCATCATTTTACTAGCATATGAAGAGGAGCATGATGTCACAAGCTGTACAATTTTTGCCCCATCCCAACCATTGGAGGTTTATGAAGACTCTAGGATTCTCTAGAGTATTTTCTAAGCGTTAGAATCAATTAGAATACTCTGAAACATCTTAGAGAAATCAAGGCAATGAGGTAGAGTCATGAAGTTTTTAGAATGTTCTGCAATATTCTAAAAGCTTCCATGACATTCTAGAAGGTTTCATAATATTCTAGAAGATTCTAAACAGGTCCAGAATACTCAAGAAACATCTAGAACTCTCTGGAAGATTCTAGAACCCTTAAGAAGACCCTAGAAAACTCTGAAACTTTCTAAAATATTTGAGATACATGTAAGATACTAGTATATTGTAGAATTCTCTAGAGTCTTTTACACTTTGTATATAGTTTAAGTACCATGCTAGAATATTCTAGGCTAGCCCTCTTTCCACATGATTCTAGAATATTCTTGGGATGGCTTTTGGCCTATAAATAGGAGAATGCCCCTCATTTGCCATCCATCCTCTACACTTGAAAAGACTACTTTCATAATAGAAATCTTGTTTTCACTCTTATCATTCTCATAGAGTTCTTTCTTTGACTTCACCAACATTTTGTTTTGCCTTCTCACTTGTCCTTGAGAGTTTAGGTGAGGTTAGGCTTACTTAGCATTGAGATTGTGCTAAGGCCGTACGGTTGCTTAGTTGAAAGATTAAGGCCGTGACAGTTGATATCAGAGCCTCAGTTTAGCCATGACGAAAACAAAAGCAAGTGTTGGAATGGACACTAGAAATGTGGAGACGTCGAAGCAAAGGCGGGGTCGTGAACTGCAACTCGATCCCACAACACCAAATCCAAGAGGAAAGTCCAAGGACGTAATTTCTAGCCTTGATGCACGCTTAACTCAGGTGGAAAATAGCGTGAGTGCTGGGGATGCACGGATGGAAAACGTAGACCAACGATTGGACAGTCTAGAGGCGGAGGATGCCAAACTCCATGGGGTCGTGCATGAGTCCCTTGGTAGGCTAGAAGAGTCCTTAAGAAAGGACATTCGGGAGCTTCAGGAAGAGCTCTTAGCAGAGGTGGCTCGTGTTCAAGATGTGTACCAGAGGGAGATCAATAGCGTGCTTATCCAGTTGGAAGAAGCACGTGCCGACCTTGCATTATGCAAGCAAGCAGTTGCAACCGGTCCTATCACACCTACCATAGAGGCACGCAAGATTGATGTGCCAAATCCCAAAAGCTTTACAAGCACGCGTAATGCTCGAGAGGTAGACAACTTTCTTTGGGGATTAGAGTAATACTTTGACACTACAGACATTGTAGAGGATGTTGCCAAGATCCAAATTGCCTTTTTATACCTCACAGACACCGCCATGTTATGGTGGCGTAGAAGGTAAGAGGACATCAAGAGAGGTACGTGCACCATCACCACTTTTGATGCCTTTAAAAATGAAATTAAAAGGCAATTCTATCTTGAAAATGCCAAGGAAGAGGCACGTGGTCGTTTGCGAAAACTTAAACAATCGGGTAGTATTCGGGACTACGTGAAGGATTTCACAAATCCCATTCTAGAGATTCCAGATATGACCGAAAAAGACTCCCTTTTCTCCTTTATGGACGGGCTACAACCATGGGCAAAGATCAAACTTAGGCATCGTGGTGTGCAAAATCTCGCTACAGCCATTGCAGTTGCTGAGAGCTTGATCGATTACTCAGACCAAAAAGAGTCCAAGTTCAAAGAGAAGAAAGGCAACACCAACAAGAGTGGAGGAGACCACTCAAAAAACCATCACAAGGAGCGAGGCAAGGACCATGCCTCATCCAAGCAGAAGGATAACAGGAAGCAAAATGAGGGTCAAGACAATTCTAGACCCAAAAACAATTGCTTTCTATGTGACGGGCCTCATTGGATTCATGATTGTCCTAAGAGAAAAGCCTTCAATGCTATGACCGCATCCTTTGAAGGGCTAAGGATGGAAGGTAACAAGGAGAGTGCTCATGTCGGCTCTATGCAACTCTTAAATGTTATTCAGAGTACTCCAAAGACTCAAGCCAAGGGATTACTATTCGTGGATGCTAACATCAATGGGAAGGATACCAAGGCCTTGATCGACACAAGTGCGTCCCATAACTTTATCTCTATTGAAGAAGCCCAAAGGTTAAGCCTTAAGGTAGTCGGTAGAGGAGGCTCCATCAAAGCAGTCAACTCATCGGCCAAGCCTATCTAAGGCATAGCGAGGGGCATAAAGACCACCCTTGGGGCATGGGTAGGTCATTTGGATTTATCTATGGTACCTATGGACGACTTCAAAGTTGTTCTTGGTATGGAGTTTCTCGATCAAGTAAAGCCCTTCCTCGTTCCATCTGCCAACACCATGTGTATATTAGATGGTGAAAAGACCTGTATGGTACCTACTGTTAGGTCTACCAAGACAACATGCGTCATAAGGTATGGCTCTTATGAATTCTTGGTCATGCCTTTTGGACTTACCAATGGACCTGCCACTTTTTACACCTTGATGAACAAGCTTTTCCATCCTTATCTTGACCAATTCGTAGTAGTGTATTTGGATGACATTGTGATATGTAGCCAAACTTTGGAGGAACACTTGCAACACTTGAGGAAAGTGTTCCAAATCCTACGAGAAAATGAGCTATATATCAAGAAGGAAAAATGCTTCCTTGCCCAAGAAGAAGTGATGTTCTTGGGGCATAAGATAAAGGATGGAAAACTCATGATGGAGGATGGAAAGGTGCAAGCGATACGAGATTGGGAACCACCAACAAAGGTGCATGAGTTAAGGTCCTTTCTTGGACTTGTGAACTGCTATCGTCACTTCATTAAGGGCTACTCAGCAAGAGTAGCTCCTTTGATGGATCTCCTTAAGAAGAACCAGACTTGGGAGTGGAGTACAGGATGCCAACATGCCTTTGAAGATCTGAAGAAGGCTATTTACGAAGAGCCAGTTCTCAGCCTACCCAATCCCTCTAAGCCTTATGAAGTCCACACCGATGCTTCAGACTTTGCTATTGGTGGTGCGCTCATGCAAGATGGTCATCCTATTGCTTATGAGAGCCAAAAGCTTAACGACACGAAACGTCGCTATACCGTCCAAGAGGAAGAGATGACGGCGATCGTCCATTGTCTAAGGGTTTGGCGACACTACTTGTTAGGCTCCAGGTTTGTCATAATGACCGATAATGTTGCTACTAGCGACTTTTAGACCCAAAAGAAGTTGAGTCCAAAGCAAGCTCGATGGCAAGACTTTTTTGCGGAGTTTGATTATTCCTTAGAGTATAAGCCAGGGAAGGCAAATGTTGTGGCAGATGCTCTAAGTTGCAAAGTAGAGTTGGCATCCCTCAGCCATGTTGATAGCCCCTTGCTTAGCCGCATCAAGGAACGACTACAACAAGATCCTTTTGTAAGGAACATTATTGCCCTTGTAGAAAAGGGTAAGACAAGACGTTTTTGGATAGCAAATAACTTGCTTTACACAAAAGGACACCGACTTTATGTACCAAAGTGGAGAAATCTCCAGAGAGAGCTGATAAAAGAGTGCCATGATTCCAAATGGGCAGGTCACCCAGGTATGAAATGCACTCTTGCTCTTTTGAAGACAAGTTATTATTGGCCACAAATGTGGGATGAAGTGGAGACCTATGTGAGGACTTGTCTTGTATGCCAGCAAGACAAGATTGAACAACAAGCACCAGGTGGATTGCTTGAACCTTTGCCGATCCCAAATAGGCCATGGGAAAGTGTTTCCATGGACTTTATCACTTCCTTGCCAAAGTCAGAAGGGTTTGGAAGCATTATCGTGCTAGTTGATCGGTTTAGCAAGTATGCCACCTTCATCCCTACACCTACTGATTGTACTGCTAAAGAAATGGCACGGTTGTTCCTATGCCATGCGGTGAAGCTTTGGGGAGTACCTTCAAACATTATGAGCGACCGGGATCCTCGCTTCACTGGAAGGTTTTGGATAGAGCTTTTCAAACTACTTGGTTCAGATCTAAATTTTTCTACAAGCTTTCACCCCTAAAGTGATGGCCAAACAGAGCGTATCAATAGACTCCTTGAGTTATACTTGAGGCACTATGTGAGTGCTAACCAACGAGATTGGCCAAAGTTGCTTGATGTGGCCCAATTCTCTTACAATCTTCAAAGGAGTAAGGCAACAAACAAGAGTCCCTTCGAGGTAATCATGGGACAACAACTGACGACGCCTCTTACACTTGTCACAAACTATGAAGGCAAGAGTCCAGCGGCATTCAAGTTTACAAAGTCATGGCATGAACAAGCTGAGTTGGCTGAAGTCTACTTAAACAAGGTGTCAAAAAGGATAAAGAAACAGGCAGATGAGAAAAGGATGCTGCTAGAGTTCAAGGAAGGAGACCTTGTTATGGTGAAATTACTTCCCCAACAATTCAAGTCCTTAAGGAAGGTCCACAAGGGCTTGGTGAGGAGATATGAAGGACCCTTCCCTATCATTCGACGTGTTGGTAAAGTTTCCTACCAACTCCAATTACCTTCAAAACTGAAGATTCATCCGATCTTTCATGTTAGTCTATTAAAGCCATATCACAAGGATATAGAAGATTCTACAAGAGGGGAATCTAAACGTGCGCCAACTGCCATGGTGACTTCATTTGATAAAGAAGTCGAAAGCATACTCGCTGATAGGCTAATTCGAAGGCGTGGCGTACCAAACTATAAGGAGTATTTAGTTAAGTGGAAGAACTTGTCAGATAGCAAAGCTAGCTGGGAACATGAAGATGCACTATGGTAGTTCAAGGATAAAATCTGATAGTTTCAAGAAGAAGGTGCAACGAGGGCGTCGTGAGCTTAGGTGGGGGAGAATGTCACAAGCCACACAATTTTTGTCCCATCCTAACCATTGGAGGCTCATGAAGACTTTAGGATTCTCTAGAGTATTTTTTAAGCTTTAGAATCAATTAGAATACTCTGGAACATCCTAGAGAAATCAAGGCAATGAGGTAGAGTCATGGAGTTTCTAGAAGATTCTATAATATTCTAGAAGATTCTACACGGGTCCAGAATACTAAAAAAACATCTAGAACTCTCTGGAAGATTCTAGAATCCTTAGGAAGATCCTAGAGAACTCTAGAACTTTCTAGAACATTTGAGATACATGTAACATACTAGTATATTGTAGAATTCTCTAGAGCCTTTTACACTTTTTACATAGTTTAAGTACCATGCTAGAATGTTCTAGGCTAGCTCTCTTTCTACATGATTCTAGAATATTCTTGGGATGGCTTTTGACCTATAAATAGGGGAATGCCCCTCATTTGCCGTCCATCCTCCATACTTGTAAAGACTACTTTCATAATAGAAATCTTGTTTTCACTCTTATCACTCTCATAGAGTTCTTTCTTTGACTTCACCAACATTTTGCTTTGCCTTCTCACTTGTCCTTGAGAGTTCGGGTGAAGTTCGGCTTACTTAGCATCAAGATGGTGCTAAGGCCGCACGGTTGCTCAGTTGAAAGATTAAAGCCGTGACAATGAGCCTGCTTTCATCTTTTAGAGAGGGGTATGGTCTTGCTAGCATCTAAACAATGACACAACAATGTTCAAATGTTGAGGATGGATAGCCTTATTTGAATATATTGCTCACATATTGATGAGGGACATGGTCTTGCTAACATGAGCATGTGAGACACGATATGGTCTTGCTCCTATGTTGAGATGGGACAAATAAGTTGAACGGACGTAGTCTTGCTTGTATGTATTATTGATGGTCAAGGTATGTCCATGATGCCACTTGATAATTACATGTGGAATCTATAACTCAAATTTCTTTGTGGCCCTTTTCTTGCCCTTGGACCAAAGGGTTGCAAATATAATTAGGTTATTTATCAACATCATCATTGAAAATATAAGTAATTTGCAACAATTAACCCCAAAATCTAGAGTATATGACAAATGAGTCGGTTGTTTTAATTTAGATTAATTATAATCATATCTCTTAATTTTAAGTATTTCTCAATATGTCTTTTTATTTTTGAAGTTAAAAAAATATTCAATTACATCTCTCATGTACTTTATAAATAGAAAAAATAGACGAAATGACAACAATACTCTCCAAAATTGTAAAAAAAATTATAAATTTTTAAAACAAACAAAAGTTTTAAAATAAAGCATCAAATTTAAAAAATATATACATAAGTGTTTGTTAAATTTCAAAATATTATTAAAAGTCTTTCTCAAAAAATATTTTCTTACAAATAAATTTGGTCTAGATAAGGGTGTGTTTTTTCTTTTGTCCCCAAAATATGCAAGGCATTTCATTGAAGCCTTTTTTTTTTAAGGGATGAAGCAAATTTTTTAAATTGGAAGAAATTCAAGTTCCTAAATCTATATAAATAGCGGGGTTCTTTACGCAAATGACACAAAAATAAAGCTTGGATTGATTTATGCCACTAAAAAAATAATTGTAAAAAATGTCACGCCATGTCATCATGCTATATTTTATAATACCAAATATATCCTTAAAATGATAATCAAATCAAAAAAATATAAAAAAATACACATAAACATAAAACATAACAAATCAAGCTAAAAAAAACACACATAATTTTGGGGAAATCCAATCATGATAGATTTGCCAGCGGCGATGCGCGGAGGAGCTGGATCTACTAGAGAAGTTGCATGGAGAAGCAGTCAAATCCGTTGGCAATTTGTGCACGAAAAGAGGTTGCGTTTCTAAAGACGTCGTGACGACAAAATTGCACGGAGAAGTAGCTGCTTCGTCGTGGATAGAAAAGAGAGGGAGATTGTCGGTGAGTCGTGCACTAAAGGAGGTTGCTTTAATGGCGACGTGACGGTGACGTTGCAGAGCTGGGATGAGGAAGTGAGAGAAAAAGGGGAGGGAGGCGCAAACAAGGATGGGGAAAGAGAGAGGGGGAGACAGCTGGGAAGAGAGAAAAAAAAAACCCTAAGCCTAATTTGGGGACACTAAATTTTAATTATGCCACTATGGCATATTTTTAACCTAAGAAGAAAAGGTGTGAAATTAAACATAAATATCTCCGATTTCCTCAAAAGTCAAAACTGTCATGTTGCCAAATTTTGCATTAATCTAACTCGGGGGGTCAGTTTCAAATTAAGAAAAGGTCTTCTAACTATAAATGTAAAGCTGCAAAACCGAACCTCTCGTACGGCAACACAAATACACTTCTCAGTTCCCACTCTCCCCTCTCTCACGCTCTCTGCATCAAGTTGATCACACTTCCTCTCGATTCTCAGGCCGTTGAGGTCCGACAACCTCGGGAGTTGGTATGGAACACTGTGGCGCGACGTTGATGACCGAATTCCTCCGGCAGTCCGGCGCCGCCGCTGTGATTGACGGCGGTCTCGCGACGGAGCTCGAACGCCACGGCGCCGATCTCAACGATCCCCTCTGGAGCGCCAAATGCCTCCTCACTTCGCCACATCTCATTCGCTCGGTACCCTTTTTTCCCTCTCTCTCTCTGTTTCTTTTTCGGTGTATTTTAGCTTCCAAGTAATGAAAGGAATGTTGCGAATTCAAATGTTTTATTTTTAGGTTTATAATTCGCAACTCGTGTGCCAAAACTATCGGTTGATTCAGTTCTGTGACTTAAGATTGGGTATTTTGGTTATCAGCAAAAAATTGTTAAAAAGTCTACTTTTTTTACGTGTTCTCCTGGAGATTGAACGGATTGTATCACTGTATGTAGAGGGAAAAAATATTTTTTAACGAAATTCTGTCATGTGGGATTGTGGAGGTTGCATGTACTTTCTGTGTATATTAATTGGGAATGGAATTCCCTTTCTGGTGGTGGTAAATTTGTTGTTTCATGGGGCTATTTTGGGCAGTTTTTGGTGTTCTTGTTGGTATTTTAAGTTTAATGGAAAGCAGTGTGCTTTCATGTTGCTTGGGTTACAAATTTGTAGTGAATGTAATTGTAAAGAAAATATACAGATATACATGGACCACTGTGTGAGGATGGTTTCTGATCTTTTGAGCTTTGTTGTTTGGTTTTGAACTATCTAGCTTTGTTTTCATATGATTTTGATTAATTAGGTTGGACCATCATATGGGCATGGCTTCTGACACCTGGGCTCTAGTGTCCCTATTCGAATTTTTAATTCTACGTGGATTAAAGTAGAGACAAGTAAATTTTCCCAGCAAATTAATCCATGCTTTTTTTAAGTGTAATTTATTGGTTGATGGATAAGCAGGTACACATTGATTATCTTGAAGCTGGCGCAGATATTATAATTACAGCATCTTATCAGGTAAATCCTTTTAACTAATAGTTACTTGTTTCATTCACTCTGACTCTGAGTTAATGAGCTCTATGCATGCAGGCCACAATTCAGGGTTTTGAGGCCCGGGGCTTTTCGACAGAAGAAAGTGAAGCCCTACTCAAGAAAAGTGTTGAGGTTGCTCTTGAGGCTCGAGATATCTATTATGAGAGATGTTCGAAGAGCTCTTCTAGTGGTGTTGGAGATGATAAAATTCTCAAGTGTCGGCCAATCTTAGTTGCGGCATCTGTAGGGAGCTATGGAGCTTACCTGGCTGATGGGTCTGAGTACAGGTGAGTGGAGTTGTTCCCCTAAATTCATTGCATGAAGTATATGTTATCCTTAAACTCTTTTCTTTGCCTGAAAAGAGCATTGTCTCGATTGAAAATAAGGATTTGCTTGTTTTTCCTCTTTGTTGTGTCCCTCTCTCTAGTGGAATTTATGGTGATGCCATTACGCTAAAGGATTTGAAAGACTTTCACCGGAGAAGGGTGCAGGTGTTAGCAGAAACAGGGCCTGACCTCATTGCATTTGAGACAGTGCCAAATAAGCTTGAAGCTCAGGTATGTTTCTTTACCATTCAGTTATATTACAGTATCTTCCTCGTTTTGACAATGAAGGGGCTTAATTGTTTTGCGGAAGGCATAAAATTTACTAATGATGGTTTCACCGTATGTGGATCCTTGAAATCTGACTAACAGTGGCAATCTTGAGTGAAAATTAGGAATGATGAGAGGAGTATGCATAGTCAAATTGCCAATAGTAATGGAGTTTCTTTTGCGGCAATTGTCACAGTTTATATTTGGCTGAAGATGTCTCATTAATCCTGCTTCGTGCTCATGTAGGCTTATGCTGAACTTTTGGAGGAAGAGAACATTAGTATTCCTGCGTGGTTTTCTTTCAACTCTAAAGATGGCGTCAATGTTGTTAGTGGTGATTCTATACTTGAATGTGCCGCCATTGCTGAATCATGCAAGAAAGTTGTTGCCGTTGGGGTCAACTGTACCCCTCCAAGATTTATTCATGGACTGATATTGTCTGTTAGCGAGGTATAATCTTTAGGTCATAATTCAATTATTTAATAAGTCGAAGAGCTATTATCTACTTTAAAACAAGGATAACATGAATACAAGTCCTAGCTTTTTACCCATACATTTATCACTCTGTATCTTTATTTCTTCATAACCTCTTGTTCAGATTTGAAAATAAACCTTGCGAAGGTATCTTTCGTGGTAGTTCCTGAAAATATTTGTTGTTAGCATATACTTCTTGATCATCAATTTTCCCTACCTTAAGAAGGACGTTAATTTAAACAAATAGATCTATCCAATATTTAGATAGGGGAAAGACTGAACGATAACCCGTTGCTTCTGCAATCAAATTGCTCTAGTTATTATAAAACTATCATCTACTTCTCTAATCTCCAGGTCTTTTCATTATCAAAAAGTTGAAACCGTGCTTGTTGTGTTCTCTTTATCATGCATTCCATATTATGCATGTGTGTGTGTTTGTGTGTGTTTGTATTTACATATATTGACGTCTACTTCTGGATTTATTGTCTCTTTTCAGGTGACTACAAAACCAATACTTATATATCCAAATAGCGGTGAAAGTTATGATCCAGATAAAAAGAAGTGGGTGGTAAGTTCGTTTTCTTTGGTCGCACTTGTAAAATATGGAAGTTTACTTTGTAAATAAAATTTATCCTTCGAAATTTTGAAACCAAAAACCAAGAATGTCCAGTATTTATTCCTGGTCTTTCCTGCAACATTCAAATTGAATGTTCTAAAAGTCATGTGATCGTTGCGTTGCAGCAAAATACTGGAGTTTCAGATGACGATTTTGTCTCATATGTAAACAAATGGATCGAGATAGGGGCTTCCCTTGTAGGAGGTTGTTGCAGAACAACACCAGACACTATCCGAGCAATATACCGAACCCTTTCCCACAATAGACCGCCCCAGCCCTGCAGTAAGGTCGTTGACTTGAAGGAATAGAGGAAAGCAACAGTGATATTGTGTTAAAACGAAGAAATTAAAGTTGTTAAGAGGCCCAAAAAAACTAAGTTTTGAAGCGATGATTTACGCCCAAGTTTTGTAACCAAATGAATGGAAAATAGGCGTGTTAAAAATTTTAAGTTTTTTTTCCTTCCCCTTTTATGTGTCTGAGATATCCAGACATATAGTAATATTCAGTTTGGTTTTGGTCTCTTAGGGTGTTTGGTAAGTGTTGTTAGAATTGAAACTGTAATATGTGAGAGTTTTACACTATAGCTCACTTTTTTCTGATCATTATAATATGCGAGAATTTTACAGTGTAGCAACCAAAAGTTTTAGTTATTTTGCCAAAGACTAGTAGTCTATTGTTCTTGACTTCTTGCTTTTATCCTAATCTTCCCTCCCCGAACCAATATCTGAATTTAGAAAACAATGCCTTATTATATCACTCACTATTAGTGTTTTTGTATTTAATTTCGAGGGTTGTTAAGCAGTTTGAACCGTTTTTAATGGTTTGAATCATTTTTTTTATTTGAATTTTGTGAGAAAATACTGTGATAAAAAATGATTGGAACCATAAGTTATGCCTATTTACAAACCTCCACACAGATTTTATGTTACTACTCTTTAATATTATATTTCATGCATTCGTACAAACATATAAATCAAACTTATGTCATGTACAACAAGATTTAAGAAGCCCTTATTCTGGCAGATATGGGGACAGCCAAATCAAGTTTTGTCGCAGGGACTACCTTTTCTGAGAAAATAACACCTTTTATATGTCATCCGTGGTCCATGTCTCCACGATACACTATGCTAATTTGTCATAACTAGAATCAGAACAATGTTGGAACAAATTGAAGCAGAGATATAAGCTACAGGGTAAATGTCAGAAAGATTCCTAAAGGAAAACATATTTCAAGTTTACAAGTTTGTTATTCAATTAGTAAAGTCGAAGTATCAAAACCAGAGTAGACACCACTGTCCCTCAGCAGCCTTATCTCTTCTTCAACATAATTCTTGCCCCTGCTCCCCTGACCAAGTTCTCTTTTCGTCTTCTCCTTCTAAGATAGAGACAGATTTTTCTTGTGCTTCCTAGCAAGCGCAGTTGTTAGCTGCTCTTTCTCGGCTATGGCCGCCCTGGTTTTCTGTCTCTCTTCTTAGGACTCTTCACTCTCTTTGTTGGCCTCACGTCTTTCCTTGCCCGTCAACCAAGTCCAAAATGATATGGTATTTTTCAAGGAACCAAAAATAATCTTTTTGAAAACTATAGTGTATCGTTTTGATATTTTTCAAAGTATTAGATGTTAATATGATTTTTTTAAAGACACAGAGTACCAAATGATAATATTTTAAGAATTTTTGTTTAGATTGTTTAAAGAAAAATAAAAAATAAAATTGTTGCAGTTACATAAAAAATGGCACGTCGTTTTCATTTGAAAGTAAATGAAAAAAACAATTGAGGTTGGCTTCACCCGCAAGGACCAGTTTCCAATTCATTTTTAAGGATTTGGCGCCAAACTCACATTCTTGAATGGGACTCAAAACCTTCACCAAACTAACTCCAAAGTTCTTGGAACTTCAATAACTACTTCTTCCTAACACCATTATCCTCCATGGATCACCCTCTCTACAACACCCACGTAAAGCTCCTCGCTTCTGACCTCCTCTCTCTCACTCTAATCCCCTCCTTCTCCGACCCCAACCCCGTCTCCTTCTCCCTTAACGGCGCCCTCCTCTCCCGCGCCGAGACCGTCGGCACCGTCACCTCCCTGGACCTCAAACCCGGTAAATTCCTCAAATTCATCGTCGAAGATGGCACCGCCTGCGTCGGTTGCATCCTCTGGCTCAACTACATGTCCTCCCGCCACTTCTCCCGCCGATGCGCACCAGACGTTCGACTTATTGCCCAATTAGCCGCTGACCGTTTTGCTTCGTCGGTGAAGCTCGGCGCTGTGGTCAGAGTTCGCGGCAAGATCACCAAGTACCGCGGGGAGGTTCAGATCACGGTGTCGGATGTGGTGGTGGAGAGGGATACCAATGCCGAGATCTTGCATTGGCTGGACTGTATGAGGCTGGCTCGTAGGTGCTACGATGTTTTGCGAAGAAAGTAAATAATAGCTCTTGATATTTAAGAAATATGGCATCACTAGTGCACCTTTCAACCTCTTAATTGAATTCATGGTCTTTTTATTTAATGTTAATTGTCATGGAGGTTTTTTTTAATCTTAAAGAACAGACATTGGCATGGCTTGCGAAATAAACAAGTGTCCCAGAATTTTATCTGTCATCAATGGTTTTTCCTACATTAAATCTTTTGGCCCCATTCCACAATATATATATATATATATATATATATATATATTTATATATATATCTGGTTCTGGTGCACTAGTAGCTTGGCTGACATATTTTTGCTAAAGTAGAGGTTTTTGTTTGATACTTTGATATTAATCTTAACGCCCCAGATATTTAAAAATGATTTTTAAGGTATGTATAGAGAGCTTTGGGATTTAAACCTAAAACAATGCAATATTTAAATTTTGAAAAATACTAATGTAGTAAAATGGGTTTGAACTAAAATTTCTTGGTTTTAAGTAAGTACTTAAACGGATTTTATCGTAGACATTCAAGGAGTTACTATTGCCATATGAGTGAAATCTTTTGCTATTATTATAATTATTCAAACTTGAAAGCGGAGAATTTAAACTCTACACTTAAAACTAAAGCAAGTCTGAATTTATTTAGAATACGGAAACCCATGTTCAGCTTTGATTTTATTAATTTCTGTACCAAACTTGTATTTAGTATACAATAAACGGCAAACGCCTTCATTTATTTTATTTACGACTAGGTGGGTGTTTTGTACATGTTAAACAGAGTTATTTAAACAATTAATTAATTTTTAAAGGTTTGTAACTAGTACCGATGGGATTTCCGAATAGGTACGAACAGGAAGTTAAAATGGTGAAATGAACATGAACCTAGTATTTTAATGTTTCAGTTGTGTTACTTAAAAGTCTACAAAGCAAGTCTTCATCATGTTTTTCACGGGCCTGACACTATTTAACTGCGTGCCTTACAAAAGCCCAACTCGGGGGGAGTTGGTTTATTATTAACAGGTTGTTAAGGGGCAGTAAAGAAGTACAGTTATATGATGCAAGTAGTATTTACACTAGAAGAGTTACTTTTGGTTAAAATAACCGAAACTCTTGGGGGAAAAAAAGGAAAAATTCTTTTCATTCTTGTAAGATTAAAATCCACTATTTATAAAAATAGTAAGACCTAATCTAGTTTATAGTATACTTTTTTGACTAACACCTACCGTTTTGTAAATAACTAAGTTTTAAACCCATCTGGTCAAATAGGAGTGCTTAAAAAAACTAAACCTCTTAGTAAGCATCCCAATTTCAGCTATGGATTATAAAAATAAACAATGTGAGCCGTTCAAATTTGTTGCTAAAACCTAACAATTTTCTTTTTAAAGACTGAGATTGGTTTTCCTATCATCTAATTAATTTGAATGAAAATTAGATGATATGGTTTATTCTAAATTTAGAGGAGACCAGTGCTAAAGGAAATCGACGACGATGTTGAGTAACACATGTTAATAAAACATAAGTCTTAGAACATGAAACTCACATGCAAAACTCACCTTTTATTAATCAGGGGTTGCTTAGACTAGTGGTGCCTCTAATCATTTTTTTAGGATGTACCATAATTTTCACCCGAGCGTATTAATATTTCACCGGAACTTATTAACATGTATGATATTGACAGGTCTTATAAATTTCACTCTTGTGGAAGGTTTGGACAGGCAGAGTTTAGAATGAGCAGAGAAACATTACTCTTCCGCGGTTAAAATTGGTGTAAAAACAAAATCTCAAAAACATCTGTAGCATCACAACATGACAAGACACATAAGAAGTTCTAGCAAATGCTTGTTGGCATAAACAATGGGATGCTGAATCTAGACATATGTTTAAAATGATAGTTAAAACTAACTAGTTTTTTTAGTGTAAAGTTCTTAATAACTATAAAAAAAAAAGTTGTTACAGTATAAAATTATCACATGTTATAATTTTTAAATTTAAGATTTTAATTCTAACCAACTCATCAGACGACCTCTTTTTCCCTCCGTTTGGCGTGTGATCAATGAAAAAAAAAAAAAAAGTGAAGACATATAAGGCAATGAGGTTGATTGAAAACAACAAACAGCTTTGTCCTGTGGCAAAACAACAATAACACAACTGAATTCCCATTTATTGCCCATCCAAAATTCGGAGCATTTATGGCGTAGGCCTAAACCCAATAGACCAATCTCCTTTGGTAGTTTGTTGATCAATTCTCTGCGGTGGAAGTTGCCAGCCATCTGTTAAAAAACAACTTCTTGCAATAAATGCTCAATGCAGGCAGAAGCAAAAGAAATGCTCTTGTACAAAGTGTATGGTCAACAAAATGAAACTTTACTTTCACTTTCAGTTACTCTGCTTCCATATATTATTTATCCCTTTTCACTAATGGTTCAAAGAGAGCATATTTTAAAAAGGGTATGCTGTAAACTTCTGAAATATTGCTTGTGGTCCTCGGATTATTTGCCAGTTATTTGTCTTTCTCTGCCAGATGAATTTGGTTCTTTACTTTTTCCCCTGCCCACTACCTCCTTTTACTAGTTTCCATATCAGTAGAGTCTATATATATATATACATATGTATATCCATTTGTTCTATTTCTTTGTTGGCTTGTTGCTTCATGTTCTCAAATTTGAATGCATCAACAATCTATAACTAACATCATATAGGTATGGCCCCACACATATAATCAAGGTCTCACTGGTAGGGTCCACCATTTTTTTTTTTTTGTTAGGGGTTATGACATGTAGGGTAAATTAGAGTTTTTTTATTTTTTATTGCGTAAATATTTCATGCTAGCTCAGAAGTCCTACTGGGTTTTGCATTTTTTTTAATGCACTGGGGAAATTCATTGACCTGGCCTCCTGGTTCTTATCCTTTGTATTTGGGAAAAATTGGAGATGAAGGATAATGACCTCATGATTTGATGGGCTATATAAGCCAACAAGAACGGTGACAGGAGGCAGGAAAATGAGATGCTAGTGGTGAAGTCCAGTGAAAAAATCTTTTCCTCAAGTCACAGAGTTGGGAAGAAAAATTACAGTGAAAACCTTCACATCAGTATCAGCTAGTCAACTTGTGTTTATTCATTTTACATTCCATTGTGTGTGTGTGTGTGGGTATTATACAAATATTGTATAAAAAGGTAAGGTGTTTGTGTAAGGGTGGTTTAAACGTAAAACTTTCACTTTTATATGTTATCCTTTAAAGTAAAAATGTGTTATTATATAAAGTTTTTAGGTGGTAGTATGGAGTTTAAACTATTGTGATTTGTATTTTTCTCCCTGACACCCTAAACATTGAAAAAAGAAAAATCTTGGTGAATTGAATTTGCAATGGGGACAGAAAACAATAAAGGTTCCTCTCTATCAATTGCTTTTTCACTCTATTAATACTCGAAGGCCCATAATTGGAAATGGAATTTAAGAAAAAGAAAGTTGAGAATATCAAACTATATAGTAAATCGAAAGCTCTCCTCTCTTGTTTGAAACTAGACTTTTTTCATTCTATTTCAAGCAAATCATAAGAAGCTTTTTCAAATGTAAAAAATCTCTCACTTATGTCATCCTTTTTTTTTTTTTTTATTACTTTCGGGTAAACTTTTATTGTTTGCCCAAGTTACTTTTAAACGCAATAAATGATGTTGTGTTTGTGCCGTTGTGCATGTGCAGACATCTCTGATCTGACCCCACCTATGTTTGGGCTGCATGTTTTTGCTTCTATCTTCAAGAAGAACATAGGCCCACATCCAACTTCTCCGAACAATATTGGGTCTTAGAATATGTTTGTGGCTTGGTCTTCAGGCCCATGTACAAATTATCTTGTAGAATTGAATCTTGATCGTCCAATCAATCAATATTGGACGATCGGACGGTAGTAACATACATTTGTGATACCCTCTTACTCCTTCCTGGATTTGCTTTGTTTTCATTTTCATGCAAACTACAATCTTAATTTTTTTAATTTAATACTCTAAGTTATTATGCATGTAATTTATATGTATGCACGCGTATGTATAGGAGTACATGTCGGAGGAGTGAAGGACAGAATCTACATCAGGAACCACATCAGCAAGCACAGGAAGGCCCAGGAGGGGGTGTGCTTTGGAAATACCTCTTTTCTTTTGCCAGATGGAGAAGAAAATGACAAAAAAAAA
Source organism: Artocarpus hirsutus (assembly GCA_946598075.1). Lineage (NCBI taxonomy): Eukaryota > Viridiplantae > Streptophyta > Magnoliopsida > Rosales > Moraceae > Artocarpus > Artocarpus hirsutus. Next base: position 793 of record CAMOHE010047095.1, on the reverse strand, counting down.
AAGACGGAAAAGATAAAGAGATCATTTGGGAACACCCCTTCAATAAAAAAGAGTTACTAATTCGAATTGATTTTGTTACAATATAAAACAAAAAAGAGCCCAAATTTTTTTCAATTGGTCTATTTACTATTATTTTTCACAAAAATAATGTGGGCAAAAACAAAAAGACCTTGAGTAAAGAGGCCATTTGAGAACACTTCTTAAAAAAAAAAATTTAGTTTTAATTAATTTTGTTACGATACGCTCTGTCACAAATGATGTAACAACAGACAAAACCAAGAAGAGCTCAAATTTTTTTCAATTGGTCTATTTACTATTTTTTTTCCATAAGAATTTTGTGGGCAAAAACAAAAGGAGCTTGGTGGCTTAAGAATGAGGGGTTTATAAAGCTGAGAAAAAGCAAAAGAAACAGAAAGAAAATCAAGTTCCTTCCAAGATGGCAAGCAGATACGTTACCCAAAGTACAAATCAAAGATCATCCTTTGACTGCCTCGTTTGTCTATCTGTATCTCTCTCTCTCTTTTTCTCATTTTAATTTGAATTAGGATCAGCCATGGAAAACCCCAGTCCTTCGCACCAGCGTTAAAGTTTCCTCGCAAAAAAAAAAAAAAACAAAAAAACAAAAAAAAAAAAACACCCTTTTGTTGTCACTGCTAATTGGTACTGTTTCTTTCCTACTGCTAGTTTTGACCTTAAATTTTTTTTTTTAAATGTTATTTGGAGTATTTTGAGAAATACAAACAATTTTTAGTGGCATCCAATCACATCCTCAGCAAATAAAACCATATCTTGA